>JARVJO010000061.1:2064185-2077385 GCA_031762555.1 Cynodonichthys magdalenae
ATCGAAAAAATATCGAACCGTGAGACTAAAGTATCGAACCGAATCGTGAATTTTCTGTATCGTTGCACCCCTAATATTTACATTACAAATTTGAGTAGATGAAGAGCAATATGTGCTTTGATATATTTGTCCAACCTGGAAAACACCGACAACACAGCGAGCTACAAAAACATCTACAACCTCTGTTTTATTTTTTATTTGTTGCCTTACAATTTAGATTTCAAATGGATTTTGAATATAAGTAATGGACCTACTACTACTTTAGAAGATTGAAGTTAAACAAGGAAAAACTTGCTATAGGTGATTTTATAGAAATGTATAAAACTAATAAGTAGCATGTGTGTGTACTCCAACCATTAAGCTCTGCAGATATTTCTATAATTCCTTAGATATACCAGGTATTTGTTTTTTTCTTTATCTTGTTTGCTGGAAATGTTTAAAAGAATCTAATAAAACTTGAATTATACACCACTGATGACCGTATGAAAAAACAAAGAAAATTTCCCCTCAGTGAAGATTTATCTCAAAGCGGGGGAATATCAGAGCAGTCTCTTCATCCGAGTCCTCCTGAAAAGTTTCCCTCCTCTTTTTTTAGACGTCTGTGCTCACTTTTTCACACAGTTAAAACCTGAATGTCATCAGGAGCAGTCATAATTACAGAAGCTATTAATAAGTCTTTTTAAATGATTCAGTAGCAGAGGCAAAAAAAAGAACATCCTTCTTCTGGGATATAAAAGATTAAAAATATTCAGCTTTTTTCTTTTTTGTAATGCAGTTTTTATTCTCTCATCCTTTAGCTTCTCGGTGCTTGTGTTTCAAACTGTGGCAAAATATTTCATCTGGAAATCTGCTCAAGGGATTTTGCCAGTGAGGTGCGAAATGTGTTGAGTAAGGTATGTAAATCGCTGTGTTGGTTCCTGTTTTCTCTTACTCTGGAAAACATTACCTGAATTATTGCAGGTTTAACCATTTTCATGTTCTTGAAGCCATCAGTCTGAGTGCTGTTATTAGAGCGTCTGATCTTTACCTGGGATTTTCAGGCTCATCCTAAGGTGTGTGAAAAACTAAAAGCAATGATGGTGGAGTGGGCAGAAGATTTCCAGAAGGATCCACAGCTCAGCCTGGTTGGTGCCACCATCAAATCTCTGAAAGAGGACGGGATCAGCTTCCCGACTCCATCCTCACAGGTGTGTTGGCGTCGTGACACGGGCCACAAATGTTATTGTAAGATGTCAAATCGCTTCAGTCAGATCCTCGCAGTCAGTCCCAGTCAGAAATCCAGAATCTGGTACCTGAAAAAATGAGTTGGGACTTAAAGGACTAGTTCAGATCTTTTAAAGTGCGCTTCTGTGGAAATATGAGCAACTAGTATCTCGTCTAGGGATGGACTATATAAACTTAAAATTTATCAGTAATATTTGGTATTTATTGCAGTAATGTTAAATAGTAAACGATACAATATTTCTGATTTCACCTGTTGCAGATAGCTTTTTAAACAATCTCAGTTTAGAGAAATATTTAAAATCTGATTGAACTAATGAGTTAGCTGATTGCTGCCATCGTAAAATAACTCCAATCTAAAACATAATAAATGTTACACTGATATAAATTCAGCATTACACAGTTACTCTGATGGAAATATTATCAAATTTTAATTGGAAGTGTTAGCTAGTTAACCACAAAAGTCACAAAAATAAATAATTATGTAACATTCGATAAATAGAAATATTAACAAAAATGTATATGAGGAGAGATGATTTTTTTTTGGCATATTGCACATGATTAGGTAGTGTCATGGATAAAATACAGTAAAATAAATAGAAAATGTACTGATGTATTTACATTAATACATCTGTACATTTTTTATTTTATTATCTATTTTATTTTAGTGTATTTTATTCATGACACTACCTAATCATGTGCAATATGCCAAAAATCATCTCTACTTACCGTTTATACTGTGCACATTTTTGTTAATATTTCCATTTATTTTTCTTTTACACTGTTTATATGTACATAAGTGTGCTTATTTTGTTATCCTGGGTGTTTATACTTATCTTATTCTTAATCTTTACTCGTTTCTTCTTGTATTTCTCCTTCCTTCTCAAATTGATCATACCTGAACAGTTGCTGCTGTAATAACTGTAATTTCATTCAGGGATCAATAAAGTACTTTGATTGTGATTCTGATTAAATTACAGCCACTATTAAGTTTTAGGTTTTAGGAAGGCAGCAGTTTTCTTCAGACTAGCCTTTAGCTTGTCAGCTCTGTCACGGCTGATTTCTCTTTTTACAAACGGAGTTATCTGAAACAGGTAACATGTTAATTGCTCATAACTTTTTTATTGAACCACACTTGTCAAAATTTGACTTATCGCTTTATTGTTCACCTCAACAGATTATGTTATGGTACTTTTTAGTATTTACTGTATCCTGTGGTAGTTATTCATCTATAAGTGATAAAAAGTCTCTAGCTGTTACTGTCAGTACAGTTTGTTTTACTAAAAGAATCTGCGTCTCAAATTTTAGTTTCAACCATCTTTGCTTTAGTCTTTTTTTTTAACTCTTAATCATTGTTTGCATGTTGTTTTTCTGAATGTAAACAACACTTTGCACATTTCTGAGTTCTGTGGTTGCATGTGTTCACAGATTTATTTAGTTGTGTCCTTTTTTGTCTCTGTTTCACTGTTTGCACCTCGTATTTCATGTTATGTAACTTTATATATTTCATTCTATTTTAAAACATCTGACCTATATCTTTGTCACCTCTAAATGGTGTTATATTCTCTTTGGAAAGGTGGTATTTATTTAAAAAAACTTCCTATTCCTACATGTAAGTGGTGTGAATTATTAATCTGGTTCTGGAAACTAAAAGTAAATGTGGAATATAATGATCAAACAGCAGGTTGAATATTATGAGATCTCTCAGGTTGTGTTTGCTTTCTTGCCACCGGCCGCGCTCCATTCAGCTTAGGTGCTGTGGTGCAAATTATGTTTGTGAAAAAAGCCTGAGAAAAGTGAATCACCAGCGAGCAGGTGCCACATGAGGCAGCAGGTCTGACATTTAATCTGGATGGGCTCATGAGCCAGTGCCAGCAGGCTGCGTGGCTCAAGCTGTGGGCAGTATTTACCTTTACCTAACATCACAAATGTCACTTTCTATTCAAGCAGCGTGTGAGCGTTTCTCCTCTGTTTGGATTCAGCTCCACACCATTAAGCCTTTTAAAACTGGGCTCAAGTTCCTGCTGTTAACATCTTTGTTGTGGTGATTTGTTTTATTGCTACACGGTGCACCGATCAAAGTTTTTAAAAAAATCTTCTCTTTGATTGTATGTTTGATTGTAGGTTTTCTTATGAAAACCCACTTCTGAACAATGTGTGGTTTACAGTTTGAATTGCAGATGGCAGGAAAGTAATTTAATCTTTTGTGGTTGTGCCGCACTGTCTGTCCTCACACACACACACACACACACACACACACACACACACACTGACATGACCTTATGTTTTTATATTGACCGCAGGGATCCAGCACAAAGGTCAGCACACCTGCTGCAACTAAAGCACCAGATGATGATGACCTGGCCAAAGGTAAATAAATGTTTTTTGTTTGTTTTGTTATAATAAAACACTTCTTTTTGAACAATTGAAATAAAGTTTTTTTGTTGTGTTCTTAGGTTTTAAACATATTTTATCTTCTATTCTCTCAGCCATTGAGCTGTCCCTACAGGAGCAAAAGCAGCAAGCAGAGACGCGACCCCTGACCTCTGACCCTCCTACTTGTACTAATGGTGGCGGAGGGCAGGACGCCCGGAAGGTGCGTGCGCTGTACGACTTTGAAGCAGCTGAGGATAACGAGCTCACCTTCAAATCTGGGGAGGTTGTTCTAGTTTTAGATGACAGGTAATCATTCAGAAATTACTCCTTCAAGACCAAGACTGACATAAAAACCTGTACATATCTTAAATCTTGGAGTTTTCCTTTCCCCAGGCACACTCTTAG
This sequence comes from Cynodonichthys magdalenae, assembly GCA_031762555.1. Taxonomy (NCBI): domain Eukaryota; kingdom Metazoa; phylum Chordata; class Actinopteri; order Cyprinodontiformes; family Rivulidae; genus Cynodonichthys; species Cynodonichthys magdalenae. The sequence goes on from JARVJO010000061.1 coordinate 2,068,188, forward strand.
TATGTTTATATTGTCTTTTTTCAGTGATCCAAACTGGTGGAAAGGAGAAAACCACAGAGGAGTCGGGCTTTTTCCCTCTAACTTTGTCACGACCAACCTTAACGATGAGCCAGAGCCAGGTTGGTCTTTGTTTCCTCTGAAACACAGACACTTTATTTTGTGGGCTGTTTGTCTTGTTGTCATTGAAAGCAGCCTCTTCGCTGCTCCGCTAATCGGTTTAACCAGAAACAGAATTGTTTCACGGCTGCTCATTCGGGAACGTTTCCCTCCTCAGAGGTTTATGTAGAGAAGACAGCCACTCCTGAAGAGATGAACCTGGAAACCAAAGCTGAGCCTGAACCTGTCTACATTGATGAGGTGTCCCATTTCCTCCTGCACGTTCATCTACAAACCTAAATCACCTCTCGGCCATATTACCAACCCAGATCTCCTGTTGTGTTCGCAGGCGAAGATGGACAGAACGCTGGCGCTGCTGCAGAACGCAGATCCTGCAGATCCGACTCCAGATTCTGCTGAGCTGACCCAGCTGGAGGGTATAAACCCAAACTGTCACACTGTGAGCCTCAGTCTGTGTTAGGCTTTAGTTTTCTGACTGTTTTCTCTCTGAACAGATACGTGTCAGCAGATGAACCCACTGATTGATGAGAAGCTACAAGAGATTGACAGGTACATTTATCACCTATGAATAAATGTTTAAATTATTACTGTATAAACGATGTTTGTTAAACAAATATCACCTTGTGTTGTAGACATCATTCAGAGTTGTCAGAATTAAATCTGAAAGTGATGGAGGCCCTGGAGCTTTACAACAAGCTCATGAACGAAGCTCCTTTCTACACAGCCTACTCCAAGATGCAGTCCCAGTACGGCCCGGCTGCTTCTTCTGTGCCCATGCAGGTCAGAGCAGCTCTGAGCTGGAACCTTAAACTTTATAGGTTTAAGAGATACCATGATGTACAAATTACAGATTGACAACAATATTTGAATCGTTAGGTAGTCATTAAATAATATAAAGTATACATTTTATCCAACTACAACATAGAAAAGCAGCTGTTTTGTTGTCATGGCTCCTGGTATGCTGTACTAACCACTGTCTTCCTATATTGTGCTGGACAAATGTTGCTGATACTTTGACAGGGGAAAATGTAGAGTTTATTGTAATCTGATTACTTTTTAAACCTGGTGAAATGGTAAAAATGTATTCCATTTATGCCTTAAATGAAACAAAGAGTTTGCTGCTCAGATCTGTGCAGTGCCGACGCTTCTCTCTGCGTTTTCACATATGTGACCCATCACATCGAAACGAGAATTAAGTCTAAAAGTGGGACATGGAGAAAAAGGCAGATATAGTGTTCTGAGTAAAATGTTTGCAAAAATTGCATTTTATCAAAATATAATGAATAAATGCTTTATTAATGTAACATTTGATTGAATTGTCTGTAAAATAATTGAAAACATTTTTTTTCAATAACTTATTTAATCATTAGCAACAAAAAACCTGATTTTGATGAAAAACACATTAAAATTTTGAGATTTTCTCTGTGAGGCAGCAAAGATTTTTATTTTTTCCAGCTGGGAAATTTCAATATTAAAATACTATTTGAGGTTTCCTCTTTATAGTAACATAAAAAATGTCTTATTAAAATTATAAACAATTAGGATTTAGACCAAATGTTAATATATTATCCTAACCAACAAGACAAATGAAGTCATATCTCTGGATCTACTTCAGATATCAGGATGATCCAGGTATCAAAATGTAGCTTTTAAAGCCACAAATCTGAAAATGTAATTGGCTCATTTTGACTAAATTGGACTTAATCCTCACTTCGATGTGATGGGTCACATATAGAGTCAACAAGAAGCAGAGCTAACATGCATTAAAGGAATATTTCCTGTTTAGAAAAGTTGTTTATTTTGATTGTTCATATTTAGCAGCAGAATCGGAATCAGAATCACTGAACTTTACTTAAAATATTTGTTATTTTTTATGGAAACGACAGAGGAATAATGTTGAAATGACTTGGTTTATTCTTATCTTTACTCATCGTATTTAGTTTCCTGTGGTCTGTAAATGTTCCATCTGCTCAGTAAAACAGTTTGCCTGCCATTCAGTCAGGATTTTTTCTTCTTCCACTGAGAATCTGAGCCTGCCTGTGTTTTTTTTATGCAGTGACTAATGTAATGATGTCCCTGTCACAGGCACTAGTCAGGTCTGCAGTCAGGTGTCCGTCAGCAGAGTATTAACCTTGTGTTTTAGGTTTTCAGGGCACTGTCACTTTCACTATCTGAATGTTTTACAGGACCTGAAATTCGCTGCAGGATTTCGGGGATTGCGCTATTTATGATTGATCCCTGCAAATCTAATTTTTATGATGTGGGAAATTCCCACATACAAAATATTCCAGCAATGTGTAATAATGTGGGCGTTTGTATCGGACTATTTTTAGATGACAACCTGTACTGTATAAACCTGACCACCTCGGTCTGTTTAGAAGAGAGGCAGAGAGAAAGAGAAGGAGGGGGGCTGAGACTCCCCCACCTCTGTACCTCTGAGGGAGGTAGCGACAAAGCGACAGACCCACGACAGACTCGTTAAGAGCTTTGAGACTTTACCTGTACATCTCAAAATTAACAGAAAACAAATGCACCATCTGTGTTTTAACCAAAAACAGGAGCTGTCCCAGCTGCAACTCGTGATAAAAACTCAGCTAATTTCCTCCTCCTGCAGCGCTGTGCTCGCTCCAACTCCTCACTGTCCCACAAACACACACACGTTTGTTCTTTTATCCTCATGGGGACTTTGCATTAACTTGCATTCATTTACCAGTATTTTCTATCGCCTGTCTGACCCAAAACCTAGCCTAAACTTTATTCACCCCGCGATGTGGACCAGGCTTTTGTCCCCATAAGAAACAGTGGGTCCTCACCAGGCTGTGTGTACCGGGGAATGGTCAAAAATTGTCCCCACCAGGCAGCAAAAACAAGTACACACACACCTCCACCCCACTTCAGTCAGGAACATTAACCCTTTAGATCAGGGATGTCAAACTCCAGTCCTCAAGGGCCGCAATTCTGCATGTTTTAGAGGTTTCCCTACTCAACCACACCTGAATTTGATGGCTGGGTGATTAACAGGTTTCTGCACAATTTGAAGAGTTAATTCAATCACCGAGTCAGGTGAGTTGGAGCAGGAAAACATCTAAAACATGCAGGATAGTGGCCCTTGAGGACTGGAGTTTGACACCCCTGCTTTAGATACTCATGTTTACGTCCCAGAGAAGAGGGAAACATGCGTTAACGTGTCGGAAAACATTATTTTCACAGTGATTAAAAGAGAGTTTCTCTATGCTTGTTTTTTATATTACATTACATTACATAATGTATCTACAAATTTGCAGCATGATGGATCAATGGTTAGCACCGACGCTTCACAGCAAGAAGGTCCTGGGTTTGATCCCCAGTTCGGACCTGGGGTCTTTCTGTGGAGAGTTTGCATGTTCTCCGCTTGCTTTTTTCCTGGACTGACGTTTTCCAGCATGACATAATTCTTTTTATGTTTATTTATTTTAAAGGTGTTGCATCTTTCAGAGTGTTTTTTTACTGTGCTCTATTTCCACTACATAACTGTCCCACCATATTGAAATACTTTTGCATAAATAAAATATTGATTAGATTTTTTTATTCCTGTAGTTAATTCCAATGAACAGAGAAATCAATTTGGACTAGAAGTTTTTGACATGCCTGCTATTTCCATGTAGTTTAACATCAGGTCAAGTTAATTATTTCTGCTTTATGTCTGTCTTTTTCTTATTCATTCTCTTAAAACATAAAATATTTGCTTTTTGTGTGAAGTTTTAAAAGTAATTTGCGTTTTGTGTTTCTGACATCTCCAGTGTTTTTATTGAGAAATAAAAAACCTTGATGAGAATCCAACTAGTACCTGTTAGAGATATTTGTACCTTATTTATTTATTTATTTATTTATTTCAGCTTTGTTAAGGAAACAAACAGCTGATGGTGTTAAATCAGCTCCACACTTCTTAAAACAATTTGTTCTTCTGGTTTTTATCAGGGTTACCTCGGACCAGCTGCTGCTCCATACCTGCCTCCAGGGATGCCCCAGGTGCCCCCTGCGCAGTCTTACTCTTTACCCAGCGACCAGCCTGGACCACTACATTCACTGCCCCCCACGGTCTCAGCCCCACCCAGCAGCCAAGCCACTCAGCCTCCTTACATGAGGTAAAACATTAGTCTCCTCTAAACCTGGATCAAAACTCTGCAGTGAGGCTGTTATCAGTGGTCGTGCCATGAGTTTTTTGTAAAGGGATCTTAACACCACAGGAACAGCTTCAGATCATTTATTTTTTTCAATCAGGGGTTTTCTACACATCTGGAAAAGTATGGATTTAGCTTTGAATACTTTCTAGGTTCTAAAATGTGTAGAAAAAAGAAAACATATAGTATGGAAAACATCTGTTTTCAGATATTTTGTAAAAATAAAAATGTAAAATAAAAAATAACAGTGTTTTTCACACTTAGTTTAGGTAAAATATACTGCCTGGCCAAAAAACAAAGGTTACAGACTCTAATATTTTGTTGGACCACCTTTAGCTTTGTTAATTGTTAATGTTAATTTTTCACCAAGGTCTTTCACTAATGATGGTAGAGTCTGACCGCTGCACAAAGCCTTCTCCAGCACATCCCAAAGATTCTCAGTGGACTCTGTGGAGCCTATCCATGTGTGAAAATGATGTCTCGCTCCCTGAACCACTCTTTCACAATTTGAGTCCGATCAATCCTGGCATTGTCATCTTGGAATATGCTCATACCATCAGGGAAGAAACAATGTGTTGGACAGTTCTAAACCCAATTTTAGTAGTTTCTGCAATCTCCTTAGACGTTTTCTCTTCTTGATGCATCTCAGTGATTTAACCCTTCTCAAACAGACTGACATCTTTTCCACGACCACAGGATGTGTCTTTTGACATGATTGTTTAAGAAATGAGAAGCAACTCTTTGCACCAGTTGGGGTAAAATAACTTGCTTGCTTTGTTAAATCCAGGTGGCAACTTTTCTTTTTTGGCCAGGCAGTGTACTTTTAGTATGCAAAGGTTTTAAACAAGCCTTAATTTTGTTACAACTTGCTTCTTTAGGAAAAAAGTGACTATTTGCACAGCAATATAGTAATTAAATTAATTATTGTTTATGAAGCTCACATGTGCTAAATAAATGTAACGTTTTGTCACTTTTCTTCACAGCGGTGGGATGAACTCTCAGTACATGAACCAAGCTGCTGGAGTTCCTTATCCTCCCCAGGCGGGTGTGGTCATGGATATGTCAGCCTATCACAACTCTAGCATGCCTCCTGTGTCTTACCCCGTGTCTGCCCCCCCTCACCAGGCTCCACCTCAGCCCCAGCAGCAGGCAGTGTATTACCAGCAGCCTCTGCTGTAAACGTCTGACTGGCAGCAGGCCTTAAGATGCACACCTCAGATAATTCGGTTACTGTCTGGTCATTTAGCTCAACCCTTGTGTTTGCTTCCTTCAGAATAAGTCCTTTGGCCTTATTGTTTCTGTCAGGTTGGGCTTTCAACACTGCAGAAAAGTTGTAACAGTTACATGGGTCTGCTGTGTGTCGGATGTTTAGCCTCGGCTCTGCGTCTCAAGTTCCAGAGGTTTTCCTGAGTCTTTGAGCTAAACAGAAGTCTTTTTCCCAGTTCAGCACAAGATATCAGCTGTCTTTACCTCTGAGCAGAACCACGTCATTTATCCTATTATACAATATTTCCAGATTATGTTTTCAAGAATATATAGAAAATGTCATAGAGCTGTAGAAAGATGGTTGGGTGACGTAAATGTAGATAAACTGAAAAAAGTCAATATAATTCTTGTATTCTTTACAGATTTTTTTTCTTCTAGTCATGTAGACAAAGCAACACACGCAGCTCCAATCCTTCTGTCCATATTTGCTCTGTTCATCCTCAGTATGCTGGTGCAGTAGAAACGTTTTGGCTGCTCTCAGCCTCAGAAAAAGAACAGTGCTATCAGCTGTATGAATAAAATAGACACTTCCTGCACATCTGCATGTAAAGTGCAAACGCATTACCGGAATGTCGTCAATGTTTAGTGTGGCAATCAGAGCTGATGTATTTTTTTTTGCCCCACTCAGATATGTGAGATAGAAGCCTGCAAAGCGAAATGTGTCTGGCATAGCCGGCCTGCGAGCTGACAGTGAGGGTAAATAAAACTGAAAACACCAGATGTATGTGGGAGGAGAAAACTCAGCTCCCAAACAGATAAACATGCATGATAAAATGTGACTGTATAATACAGAGATGCATCTACTTTAATGACCTAAATGCTTTGTCTTTTGGGCTTTTATTTCAAGAACAAAGCTGAATCTTCTGAAGGTTAATAGAGTTTTTCAGGTTATTTGAAATAATCTGAAGTCACCAGCGCCTCACTTCACCAGCATCGTCCCTTTAGCTGCTCACTGTCTTGAACTGAATTTCTGATTAACGTGTTGTTTTCAACTCTATAAATGTGTGTTAGCAGTTTCAGAAACTCCCTGGCTTGCATTCGGAGGTTGCGTATGAGAAACTGAGGTCATATAAAGGCTCTTAATTGTTAAATGAGGATGTTTTCTAAAGATCATCAGATTTTAGATTTCTGAGCTTGATTATTTTCAATCAAACATCTCAATGTTAATCCATCTAATCTGGACCTTTCTGTCTTTATTAATGTTTGTTTTGTTTTTTTTCTTTCATTTAGTGTAATCTAAGATTTACGCAAATTCATGATAGAGATGTTTAATTTCAAAACTGCCTTTGCTTTAATTTTATACATATATTGATGGTATTTGTGTGTAATTTTTCTAGATTCATATTTTCATTAAAACAAAGGTTTTAAACTGTTAAACTATCTTTAAATGGGACATTTTTCCACCCTACTGTGGTTCCTTTTCAGTTCAAATGAAGGTTGCTTTCATTAGATCTCCTCTCGTGTTGCTGTGACTTTAGTGATTTTAGACAAGAATGTATTTACATTTAGCGCTCTCATGTTAAAGTTTGTATAATTGTAAAATACTTGGATTTGTCATTGATGTTAATACTGCACCTTAGCTTCGTAAACATGTATTTACCACTGAATGCCTTGTTTTTTTTCTGTACAAATCAAAAAGAAAAAAAACACATGGACACATCTTTTGCAAGTAATTTCTTTCACAGAGTTCTTTGGATATGTATAATTCTGTACATTTAAAATATTCCAGAAAAGGTTTCTTTATCCGGGATTTTAAACCTGCTTTTGTAACAGAGCAAACTTTAAAATATTCTTTGAAATAAAAGAGTGACTACTTATATCAAGTGTCTGTTTTTGTTTTATTTCTGCCTAATATGTCTTTTGATTTTATTCACTAAAGTAAGTATTGCAATCTTTGTTGTGATGCCCTTTATCTTTTTTATGTATAGTTTCTAACTTGTTTTTTCCTGCTAAATTCAACTTCCTTTTCCTCCGCATTTCAGCTTGTTTCTGTTCGATTTAGCATTTACTTATTTTTTCTTTTCTTTTTTTTTTTTTTTTTTTTTTTTACAAATTTCTGCTGCCTTTCACCCCCATCCCCCAGTTCCTTCCACAACTCAATAAAAACATACAAAGAAAACATAACAATGTGTGCTGTGGCTTTTATAATTCAACCAAACAACTGAACAACCTGATAAAGAAGGCTGGTTCTCTTCAGGGGACGACGGTGGAATCTCTGCAGATGATGGTGCAAAGAAGGATTTTATATAAAATCAAAAACATGGAAAACCCTGACCATCTTCTTCATCAGACTGTCATAGAAAAACAGAGTGTCTTCATTTTCATTGAAATATGCTACAGAAGATCTTTCCTGCCAACATCCATCAGCATCTACAATAACTCTTTAGTTAAATGAGTTACATCTAATTTCCCTTTGGAATCAATAAAGTACTTTAAAATTGAATTGAACCAATGACATAAAAGAAAATTAAGACAATAAATCTCCCCCATAGACAACAATGGGATTTTTGGTAAAACTGGTCACAAGTTGGACTTTAAATTTCTGAACTGATCATTTGTTTTTTACACAATCTCAGTTTAAGTTTAATTGTTTCTGAAGATTTTGCCACAGAATGTTCAATATCCTGCACCAACTATTGATCTGTCTGAACTTTTAGTTTAATTTTTTACAAACATTTTACTCCTAACTTTACTCTTCCTGTACAGTTTATTCATCAAATTGAGAATAATTCTGTCCTCTTTCACTCTTATAGGATGTACAGCTTCTTTGCAGAACTGCATGAACCTTTTTTGTCCAAGCTCTGACTCTTCTCCTTAAAACTGAAAATGTGACACTTCAGTTACTAACATTTGTCTAATCTAACTGTTATGGAGTGAGAGACACACGTGTGTGTGCTTATTTGTACAGTTTGTAAATCAAATTGTTGAGATTCTGTCATCTTAAACTATTACAAAATTTAGTCCCAAATCAATTTTTGTCTTTAAGTGAAGGAAATGTTTAAGTTCTCTTCTATTGAGAGAAACATGAATAAATTAGATGTTCTCCTGGATTAATCTGCTCCATTCCCTCCACATCACCAGCTGTAGGAGGTTTAAAAATCAATAATATGATCCACTCAGAGGACATGATTTATTCAGTGAACTTTTTATAGCTTCTGCTCTTTGTCAGATAGATGCAGCTGGTTTGATGGTAACAGATTTTTTTTTAGGTTGAGCATTTTGCTCTTCCTCCTGACACTTTTCCACAGATCAGTTGGCAGCTGCAGTCTGATGAGGATTACTGAAAATATTTAATATTTGTTGATTGCAGTGCTGAGATAAAACCTGTTGTCCTCTCAGTTTTTACAGATGAAAACCTCGTCTTCATTTCCTTCATAGTTCTCATAATGTAAACTTGTTCCTTAGAGACTTTAGTTGTTAATAGTGATGATAAAACTGAATATGCGTACAGTTTTAATGCTGTTTTATAGGAGTAATGTAGCAGTTTTTGCAAAAATGAGCTATAAAACTTAAAAAGAAATATCAGAAATTATTATTTGAACTACCGGCAATTACCGGTAGTAAGTCGGACCTGTTTTCAGTGAGAGTTGGACTCCGCCAAGGTTGCCCTTTGTCACCGGTTCTGTTCATAACTTTTATGGACAGAATTTCTAGG
>JARVJO010000061.1:2094667-2111894 GCA_031762555.1 Cynodonichthys magdalenae
TTATTGGAAACTCAAGACAGCCATGACATTATGTTTTTTACAAGTGTATGTAAACTTTTGACCACAACTGTAACTGTTTCCTTGATGTGTTTAGCTTTGACAGGTGCTCCTTTCCGAAGTGATCACTTAGGTATATTTAGATCCTGAAACCTGAGAGTGATGGCCTCTGATTGGCTGTGCCGCCCACATGATAACCTGGCTAGAAAGTGCAGCTGTGCGCTGTCGCCCAGCGTTTCTCTGGAGGGAGGCTGGGAAGGCTTTGGCGGCTTGGGAGACCATTAAACTTAAACTCAACTGGTAAGCAAAGGAAGGGATTAAAATCCACAATTATACATGTTTTTTTTTTTCCTACACCCTGCATGGCTTTCCATCTGTTTGGACATCCACTGCCTCCATCCTCTGCTGCCTTTTGGATATTGGAGGAGTTGACTGAGGAATAAGAAGTATGAACTTTTGTTACATTTTAAAGGAATAACCAAAGCAGAACTTCAAGACTGAAGCAAAATGAGACCAGACCCAGTTTTGGATTTATCTGATTTTCCAGCTGCTTTGATTTTATTTAAAGTGTCAGCATTTGTCTGACTTTTTTGTCTTTCTTTCTGCATCAACTTTTCTGCATATTTCTCTTGTTTCATAGATTTTACTTTAATTTAAATAGAGCACAACCAGGTGCTAAAAAAGGTAGTTAGTAAGCCATCCTATATTTAACCTGCAGCCTCAGAAGGCATTGCATCTCCATTTGCTAAACACAGTCAGCCAATCAGGCTGTGGCATTAGCTTACATGTCAAATAGCAGAGGCACTGTAGGGCAGCTGTCGCCAACCTTCACCCAAAACCCGCAGTTCGCTCAGCTGTGTTGTGGCATTTTGGGGGGGGGGATTTTTGTATCACACTCAGAGCCAGGGGCCCTTTATAACACACTAAACTTCCTAATTTACATTTCTCATTGTGCTGAGGCTGATTTGTACAATTGATTGTGAGGTCTTTTACACATTGTTTGATTTTGTTTAGGGAGTGTGACAAATCACAAAGTTGGAATCAGACTGAACCCCCTGTGGATGGCAAGTGAAACCTTACTGTCAGGAAAAACAACAGGAATCTTTTGCTGGTAGGACAGACACACTGGTTGAACACCAGTATGCTCACGTTACATTTATCTACACATTTTATTTTTCACCTTTTCCCAAATAAATAAGTGTGGGAAGATTAAACAAAGACGTATGCAGAAAGGCTCACTTGTCCAAGCCGCTGATTCAAACAGTGTCTTGATACGAGTTTTTAAGAACAGCCTGCTTTTCTTATTAATTCTGGGTTTTTTTTCTCTTTTTTTTTTGCATAGAGATTTTAAATCAGTGCCGGAATGGCAGATACTGATGAATATGATGAATATGAGGAGGAGGAGGAGGAGGAGGAAACTCTGGGAGAGGTAAGTGGTTGTTTTTTTAACTGTTTGTTCAAACTGAACTTGACTTCTTATTTCCCACCTATATGTGTGATTTGAAATCCTAAATTAAATAGAGTGACGTTGTTTATCAGATCAGTTGTCCAGGGACAGGATTTGCTAAGTTTCTAAGTAGTATGAAGTTCTATATAGAAGGACTTAAAGATGGAAATATGACTAAAAGTCAGATTATATGACTGTCTTTGTTTAGGTGGGAAACCTTTCTATGTTTCTTATGGGAAGCACACAACATGAGAGAGTTATCTAATGATGTCATCATGACACAATAAGCAGCTAAAGTGTTTTATTGAATTAACCTCTAGATAAATGAAGGATACATATTGGAATGATGTCACGATGCCCACAACCTGATAAAATCCTTTCTATATAGTTTAAATTTCCCTTAAATTGGACAGATTTATAATTTGGGGCTCTGACTTTTTCTGGAAGTTACTATTTTTGGCTTTTTCTTTTAAATGACCTGTTGGATTTCTTCATACGTCATGCCGGATTATATGTTTGTCCAGATTATGTGCATAAATTTAACACACGCAATATTTCATGACATTGTAACCTAGCTCTGTTTTTTTCTGTAAATTGCTTTGTTTTGTTTATGGTCTCCGTGGCAGTGTCTGATGGAAGAGTGAAAGCAGAAGGCTAATGTTTAATCCCTTGTTTCCTGGGGAAATAGGATTAAAGTTAGCCTCGTATTTGTTCAAACCTAAAGGTGATATGTTATAAGGGAGTTTGAATGATCTTTTTGTGGTCATCTCAGTATTACCAAACATCTTTCTATAATCATTTGCCTCCCGTATAAAATATCAACTGGTTCAAATAAATTTGCCATCTTTGCTGCAAAGATGCAAATAGTTTGGGAGGTGGGACAAGTGGACAGACAGTAAATCAGTACACTCTGATTTCACTAGCACTTTCATCTATACTGTGGAGAAATGTTGCATTGTTTTCTACAAGAAGTGAGATGGCTTTTTATTTAATTTACAGAATGGAGAGAAACATAGTGCTGTTTCGGTGACACATGTAAAATATTAGGCTTTAGAAAGTCATTGCCAGAATGGTATTTTCAAAACGACTTTAGTTCTTCATTGATTATTCTGAATATTTGACAGTGATCATCGTTCAGTGTAGATTTTAGGATTTATTTTCCCTTTTCTTTCAAATTTCATGAAAATTATTGAATCGATAAAAGGTGGAGAGTTCTCTGAGCGGCATTTAGACAAATTTAGAAATTGACTTCTGCACCGCATAAAGTGTCGGAGAGAAGGGAGAAGTAAAGGGGGAGGGAGTGAAAATGAGACGAGTGGTGTAAATCAGTAGCCTGGGAGGTTTTAACTTTACACTGAACTCTCTCACACTGATAAATGAACACGGTGCAATAAAAGTTCAAATTCAACGTCAAGTTTGTTCTGCTTCTCTGGATTTGTTTGTTCTTTATGCATTTAAGAGATCTGCGTGCAAATTACCCTCTTAGTTTTTAACATAATGTTAACGTTTGCTTAGTGGGGTGAATGCATAATGTAGAACATTAAAGTATTTTTTGAAATAAAACAAATAACCCACCACCTCTTAAGGCCAACATTTTAAACTAAGATCTCATGATGAGAATAGACAGTTGCAGCTATTTTGGACAAAACTTGTAAATAATACTTATTGAGGATGACTCTCATCCCAGATTTGAACTCCGTATCTGTCCCATCGATCACACTGGAGCCATTTTTTGTTGGTAAATGTTGATTTGCTGTGGTGGCCATCCTGGATCGACCTGACTCCAAACGTCCACCAGCTGTAGTTTTAGATCCAATGATTACTTTCTGAAGGATTAATCAAAATCCATTCAGTGGTTTATAAGATGTTTTGCTGACAGACGGATAAAATCGACTCCAAATGATTATTGGCAACCTTTTAAACAAATATTCAGTGAAATCTGTTAAAGCTTAATTGTTTTTGTTGGGAATTAGAGTCAACTGCTACCACTCTAAATCTGTGGTCCTTTTTGTGTTTTATAAGGTTATTTGACTCTGTGGAAAATTTGCTGATTTTTACCATTTGGCACCAGCCAGTAAACATGGATAGTAAAAAAAAAAACTTCTTGTTCAGTGAGTTGTAGGTAGATGAGGTTATCCTGGTTCAATGTTCATCACCTCTATGGTTCTCTCCTGTCTGATAAATCTGAATAATAAAGCTTCTTACAAAAGTTGATATAAATGATTGAGATGTTCTTTCTCTCAGCTCTGGTCTTAAGCTATATTCATTGAACTTTTTTGTGCTTCTGAAGTCTCTTAGTTGATAATAATGATAATAACGAAAAACAACAACAACAAAGCTAATGTGATGTTTACTTTTTATATATATATATTATATTATGATGCCACTTCTATCTCAAACCAGGGTTAAATTATTCAAAGAACCTAAATGTGCCAGATTTAAGAGTGTTTATAACTTTACTGCACATTCATTCCTCATGAGAATACCAGTTTGCAAGTGGGAATAATATCTTTATATGTTTAGTTCAACCACATAAAAAATATATAATCTCCAGCAAAATATAAATATTCTAATTTGCTAAATATTTTACAAAGTGAAGGAGGGAAGTAGGATAATTTTACCGTTACCTGCTGTAAACTGTTTCACTGGAGATCATTTCCTTTATAGCAAAACTTTAAATCTTCTAAAAAAGATTCTGTTTGTAGAAAAAAAAAACATTCACTTAATATTTTTATTTAAACCCTTTAAAGTTTTTGTTATATTAGTTGTTACATTTTCTTAAGTTTATTCTGTTTCAAGCTGCAACACTGTTAGGTTGAAGATTAAAAGGTCTAAACAAACATAAATATTGAGAGGATTTTTTTGAAAGTTAGAAATGAAATAAGTTTTTGTTACCAGAGCAGATTGTCATTTAAAAACCCAGGACAATTTCACTTTGTGAAAAAACTTGACACTAAAAATTATAGAATTAGGCAAACTTTAAAGGCAGCTGCAGCTTTACCCAATGCCTTTACACTAAAATGAAGCTTTAATAAATATGCTTTAGTCACTGTAATTATAGAAAACCTATGGAAAGATTGTGCCACAAATTGCTCAAATGAATACTTTTAAGTTCCCTGTAGTCATGTACTGACACACATTCAATAAGCAGAGGACATTAATATTTCAACCTCTTTAAACAAATTTATATACTGCAGCGATATGCTTGAAATCTGAAGAATACCTTATTTTTTAACTCAAATAACCGTTTTTGCAATATCTAGATAAAGTCAAAAAGAAAATAATTAATTTGTGCTTTAACCAACTTTTTATTGCCCGAGCTGCAAGTGAAGAAATAGTTGATCACAGAACTGTCTGAACAGCTTGTGTCCTGCTGTAGCAACCAATAAATAGAGCAATGAGGTGTGAAATGGCAAATAAGAATAGAATTATTGTCATCTGGTGTTCATAAATTTAGTCCAAGGATTAAAGACTGGCTCAAACCTCACAGACAATATTTTAATACACTTAATCCTCACTATCGTCCCTGCTTAGTTTGACTGCTGTGACAATTACATCATGGTGTATTTATGGATGGGGATTTTACCCGTCTTTTGGCGAAACTACAGCTTCCAAGAGCTAACGAGCAAATGAAACCCTGATAAAATAGTTCTCTTTTAAAATCTGGATTGACAGTTTGGTGACATTTGACAGGAAAGTTGATAACGCAACATAGTGCAGAGTGAGTGCCAAACACCAGAGCTGTGGGAAAAATCACCCTCAATCTTAAAAATACTGTGCTGTTTCTCCCATCACTTGTGAAAACCCAGAGTGTGTCGTATATTTGTAGTATGTTGAGCAGATTTCAACTACAAGGACTGTCACTGAGCACAGGACTCAGTACGAACAGGTAAAGTACCTCCTCCCAAGGTACAACAGTTCTAACAGGGCAGGATAGATTTCTCTGCATGACTGAATGGATAATGGGTTGTCTTGTTTAAGAAAGCACATTGTGTTATTCAGCTTTGCCAAGTGTGTGTTCTTTGTCCAGCCCTTACTGCACATGTGTCAAACTCCAGTCCTCAAGGGCTATCCTATGTGTTTTAGAAGTTTTCCTGCTCCAACACACTTGATTTGAATTAATGGATTGAATCACTGAATCAGGTGTATTGGAGCAAAGAAACAAGGAAAACATGCAGGATAAGTGGCCCTCCAGGACCTGAGTTTAATACCCATGTCTTACGGGATACTTCAGGTCTTTTGAAATGTGATACAGTGGAAAGTTGATGAACTACCTTTTCAATAACCTATATCCACAATCTCATTCCTTTTGTCACCACGCAAAATTTGTGACCATAGGTGAGAGTAGGAACATAGGTTGACCAGTAAACAGACAGCTTCACCTTGTGTCTCAGCTCCCTCTTTACCACAACAGACCGGTACAGAACATGTTATACTGCGGAAGCTGTGCTGACCTGTTTGTCAGTCTCATTCTCTATTCTTCCCAGTTACAAATAAAACAATACTTGAACTTCTCTACTTGAGGCAGCACCTCACTCCCAACCCGGAAAGAGCAATCCACCCAATTCTGACTGAAGGCAATGGACTCAGATTTGGAACTTCCCACTCGACTGTAAACCACTGAAGATCACAGCATGATAATGCCAACAGGACCCCATCATCAGCAAACAGCAGAGTACTGGTCACAGAACTGGACTGGACCCCTGGCTACACCAAATAAATTTGTTCATAAAATATATGAACAGAATTGGTGAAAACAACCAGCCCTGGCAGAGTTTGATTTCCACTCTCAGGGGGTCTGACTTTCTGGCTTGGGACTGCACGACGAGCAGCATGACGACTTACGACTACTGATGCCTCATCAAGAAGGGCCGGGGTTAAATTCCTGATTTGGACCTGAGGTCTTTCTGTGCAGAGTGTGTTCTTCTCATGCTTGTGTGGGTTTTCTTCGGGTACACCGTTTTTCTCCCACAGACCAAAAACATGTACACCATGTTGCCTTCAGGCCCAGGCCTCCCTTGCAAAGGAGGTCTGTGATATCAGTGGGTTTTACCTGGTTAAATAATAGTTAATAATAAAAAAAAAATGAATGTCCCAAAGTAACAGACTCCTAATGTCAAGAAGGGGTGACTTGGAGGAACCCAAATTGCAGGCAGACACAGAGAGCTCCAAAAGTAAAATATTTAATAAACAAAAGAAAACGCTGGCGTGGCAGCAAAATACAAAAATATTACAAGAACAAGAACAAAGCTTGGGACATGGAAAAAGGGCAATGATCCGACAGGGCAATAGAGACAGAAGACCGGTTAAATACAACTGAAGATGATTGGGGAGGGGAAGAACCTGGGTGATTACAAACAATGGACAGGTGAGTGTGGCAGGCTGGAAAAACACCAAGAAGCTGACTGAGGGTAACATGGGACAGGAAATGGAGTAAACTAACAGGAAATGAGAAAATAAGACACAAGATGACAAAACAATGAAACAGAAGAATTCAAACAAAATAAACCAAGAGAATCATGACACCTAATCCAATATATGTGTAGCACCCCCACAGCACATACATAGTTGTGAAAAACTCCCACGCCTGCTTTAGGACTCTGGCAAGGGTAAAGAGCTGGTCAAGTGTTCTATGGCCCGGACAGAACTCGCATTGTCCTTCTAAATCCAAGGTTCAACCATCAACTGGACACTTCTCCAGTATCCCTGAATAGACTGGGGAGGCTGAGGATTCCCTATAATTGGAACACACCTTTTGGTCCCCTATTTTGAAATGTTAAACCACCGTCCATCCTAGTCTGCCAATCCATTGGAATTGCCCCCAATGTCCACACAATGCTGCAAAGACCTGTCATCTATACTTTCCACTGCTCAATGACATCACTGGTTGAGGTCACCATACATAATGTTGGTGAAGTGCTGCTTACCTAGGCTCAGTCTCCTTTTGCCTTGGCAAAAATGTTTGACTGCTGATAACCTTCAGCTCAGCTGCCTCTGGAGTCCTACCAGCTAACAAGGCCTGATAGGACTTCTTCTTCAGTTTGACGGCCTCCCTCTCCCACATGTCATGTGTTGAGGTGAGCCTGACTATGTCTAGTCCGTACCTGTGGTGTCCACCACCAGGTTCAAAGATATCTATCACAAGGGGCACCAGCAACCTTCCAGCTACAGCATGGCAGCCACTTCAACAAAGGAGGTATATCCTGGTGCCCTGTGCACTTAATGACACCTTTATGTTCAACATTATGGTTCTTTATAGACAAACTGTGATTGGCACAGAGGTCCAAGAACAGAACCGTGCTCAGGTACAGATCAGAGATGCTGTTCCTCCCAATCACACCCATTCAGGTTACACTATAGATACCTATGTGGGCATTGAAGTTTCCCAGCAGAACAATGGAGTCCCCAGCTGAAGCACCTTCCAGCACCAAGAAGGTCTGGGTGTTCTGAAATGCCGTTCAGCACTGAGGAACAAATGACAGTTAGAGCCAATCTCCTTACCCCAAGGTGCAGGAAAGCTACACTCTCATCTACTTTAAAGCACAGGCCCGATGGGCAACTCCACAGTGGAATAAGGTCCAGCTTCTTCTTTTTTTTCCCAAAATATCCATGCACTGAAAATCAACAATTTTTGCAAAAGTTTGTCTAATAACATTTGTGTGAATCACTACAAAATATTTGAGATTGAAGTTTTTTTTCAGTTTGGTCAGAATTACATGTATTTATCTAAACTAAAGTTGTCCAGAGCTACAACAATTGTCTACAACAGATAAGATACTAATTGTTAACAACCTTTCCACTGAATCCCAAATCAAGCTCTCAAGTATCCCTTAAATTGTAGAAATATTTATAAATGTTAATTTAAAATTGCTATAAAATGCAACCTTCAACAGAAAAAATGTTGATCATCTCCAAGGCATTTTAAATGTTGCAGCTTTAATATTTAACGTGTTGTAATGTAACCTCGGTGTATAAAAGGTGCATAGCTCAACATTGCATGCAGCAAAAATAACTCATTATTATTGGTATCAGCATATTAAAATGTTTTATTTGCATGTCTTGTATTTGTCTTTACTAACAATTCATCTTTTCTCATTGATTTATATTAAATGTTAGTATTAGAACCTGAATCCTTTACTTATATAATAAATCATTGCTGAATAAATGTAGGCTTATATCACTGCAGTGATTGTAGGTGAGTAATTTTTAAACACCTTGTCAGGCAAGATACTGACTTCACTTTGTCAAGATGGAATCCTTTTTCAGTCAACACTGTTAAAGTTTTTTTTTTTGTGAATGTAGCTTTTATATAGTTTTTGCAATTATTTGCTTTGTAATAAATAAACCTTAGTTTGTTTATTCACTCAGTAGGTAACTGTTTTCCTTCTTTGGGTTTCTAGTCTGGCTTGCCCACCAGGAAAGTCAGGAAGAAGGTCAAGGTTGATACTTCCAAGTTCATGACTCCATATCTGGCCCACAGCAAGAAGATGCTGGAGCTTTTCAGCCACGTAAGAAAGTCCTATGGGTTCAGTTACTTATTTGATGAGTTTTCCAGTTCTTTATGTCTTGACTGATTTATCTTAATGCTGATATTTTTGTCAGAATAAATACCGCCAAGCTTACGACTTGTCCAGAGGAGCGCCTCCTGCCCTCTCCACTGAAACCCCTGAAATGATTCGTATCAGAAAGGCCCAGGAGCAGCTGAGTGAGGTACAACACAGGGCTGTGTCGACTTCCCAACAAAATAGAATGAGAAATATCAGAGTAAAAAGTTTGCTTTTTTATTCATTTTGTGAAGTTACTTAAAGCAGAAAAATCAACAAGAGTGTTTTAGTAGAAATGAAGGGTGAGATTTTGAATAAATTCATTCTGAGTGAGAGGTTGTTCCTAAAGTTATGATTTTAAACATATTCCTGCCAGGTTAAGTACCGAATGGAAGGAACCAAGCTCCGAAACACTAGTTTGTATGATGGTGAGGCCAGAGAGGTCCTTCATGTCAAGCATGTATCAGAACTGATCAGCAAGGTAAGTAACCTCAAATAAATTCAAAACATGGGCATTTTCAGACAGGTCAGCAGAATCGAGCTGTTTAACACCAGAGTTGCTGTTTATCTCCTGAAGGTTCTCTACAAACAAAAATGGGAGGAGACTAAAGACAGGTACTTGCTGCCTCCTGATGCACCTGAGCTGGTTCTGGCTGTGAAGAATGCTGCTAATTACAGCAAAGTAGGTCCAGTGTCACATCCAACAATTTAATATTAAACCATATTTTTAAAACAGATGTTACACTTGAGGTGTCTATTCTTGTTCAGAAACTTTACAAGGAGTCCTGGGAAGAGGAGAAGACTTTGTTCTTCCCGTACAGCGACAGCCCTGAGCTGCGAAGGGTGGCTAAAGCTCAGGAGGTTCTCAGTGATGTAAGATCAATTCACTCAGCTTAAAATAACAAAAACACATTCTCAACAATCAGTCTTTGCATGTCTGCGACTGTAGGATGGGCAATATAACATCAAAATATACACTAACAAATGTTTAAAATGTTGAAAATTTCAGGGGTTTCATTTTACAAACATTAAGCCTCTTAAACTGTAGTATCCTACCTATTCACTAAGTGGTTTAAAAACCATTACAATGCAATAGAAGTATAAACATATATTAAATGATAAAAACCTGTTACTGGAGGAGATTTTTACATGTGACAGCTGTTGTATTCCAATTTAAAAATAATGTATTATACTTTAATGTTAAAATATTTAAAACAAATGCAAGTTTTCAGAGCAAGTCATAGTAAAATAAATACTCTGAAACTAAGCAGTTGTGATATAATAGTTAAAAATTGACATCCGTTTGGATAAACCCAGATTTTTCTCAAGTTGTTTTTCTTCTAACATCGAGACACTCTGCGTGTCCTCTAAAATTTGGATTTGCAAGAACGTCATTGTCTTGAAGTTTGTCTGATTTATCGTAGATCTTTCTATAATTGTTATTGTGGACGTTGACAGTGCGATCATTTTAAGTTTTTAATATACTGCGCCCTCCTACATTTAGTTTACTGAATCTGAAAGTTGGAAACTTTCTGTCTTTTTGTGTTGAATATTTAACTGCTTTTTTTTTGCAGATAAGAGATCTCCAATCAGTTAAAAAAAATGTTGTAAATTAACCAACTTCTCCTGAATTTGTCCTGGTAGATTCATTATAAGAAGGGTCACGACGAGCGCAAGGCCAAGTACACATCCTTGCCTGATCCTCCTGAAGTGGAGCTTGCTAGGAGAGTCGCTGATCAGCGCAGTGATGTGAGTGGATGTTTGTTCCAAATATTTTTCATACATTCACAGAGCCTTTATTTAATAATTAGAGCTCAGCAAAAGACACATTTCAGTTTTCCAGACAAGATAACACATCTTTGGTGAAGGAAGTTGGTATTTAAGGGAAGGTAGATTGTTCTATTGCTTTTATAATCAAAATGTTCAAAGAATTAACCGATACGAGTCGTGATTTACAACAAATCCAAACACCAGACAGCTATGTTTTATTTCTTTAACCTTTTAAGCCCCAAGGGGTTTTCTTCAACTGCTTGTCATTTTTACTGTTTCTGGTGAACATAGAAATGTTTTTTTATTTTTGTTTTGATTCTGACATTTCTATAGATACAACACATGTCTATGTTTAACTAAGTGAACTTAGGTTAATAAAATAAAAAAAAAAGTAATTCTGCCCCTCCGGTGGGGGCACGGGGCTTAGGAGGTTAATTACACATAATTAAGATATATAAAAACAAAATACATAAAAAGTACATTCTGAGTGCTTCAAATCAAACCGTAGACTGTGCAGCTATAGAAACCCCTTCTTCAAACATCAACCAACCCTGATCTGCTGCCTGGAATAACTGTCCACCTGCTCTCTGACACAAGTGCCCACGTGGAGATGAAAGGATAAGCTAACAATAGCCTAAACTGCAGGGATTCTTCTGATTCCAACGATGTTTTTAATAAACATATCAAGCTGCAACCATGGTGTTATCTGGTGTTATTCAAGAAAACATATTTAGTAACTTTGATTGTTTTTTTTGATCTTCACAGCTAAAATACAAAGAAGATTACAACAAAAACGTGAGGGGTCAGTGGTGCGAGACACCCTACTTCGATGTAGCCATTGCCAGGATGGCTATGGATAACCTCAGTGATGTAAGCGTTTCTAGATTTTTAAGTTGTTTTTCATTGTCTTGTAACTGACTGTTGTGCTTTGTGTTTCCAGAGGAAATACACTCAACATTTTGAAGATACAAAAGACCAAATTTATTTCATGCAAACAGAAACGCCTGTTTACGGGACGTGTAAGAAGGCTCGTATTGCTGCCAGTGAGGTAAGCACACTAACACGCACAGGTGAATTTAGTTAAAGGTTGCATCTCAACAGGGAGCTGAGCCGTGTCTCAAAGCAGAGTGTGAGTCAACAGACCAAGTCCTTTCTGACGCAGGAACTCACACACACTGCATGACTGTGACGGGAAAGATTCAGTGTCTCATTTTTACATTAATATCTGAGACTGCAGAAGAGCCTTTATGTACACCTCATTGACTCCCACACATTCACACACAACACAAATATGAATCATTGTGTTTGAAGGTGTAGATTAGGATTGTTTGCGTGGAGAAAACGGACGCTTTTGTTCACCATTGTCCTGTTTTGTTTCTGTTTTCTCTCTCTCACTGATCTGTTTTCTGTGTTCAGGTCCAATACAAGAAGGAATACGAAAAGACGAAAGCGCAGTGTGACTACAACACACTGCCTGCTACAGAGAATCCTCTCCTGAGACAGCTCAGATATGCTGGCACCATCCTCAGTGATGTGGGTGTCCCAGAAACTTTATACAAAGTTTTTTTTTTCTTTCTGTAGATAAATGTTTCCTATATGAGTGTATCATTAATTTGACACTGGACTCTTATTGAAAACTTCAACAAAAACAAATCAACTGTTTTTTTTTTTTTAAAAAAAGATTCTCACCTTCCAGCTTTCTGCTGTGAAGGTGCAGCTGAGGCTGTCCCTATATATTTGTCTTTGCTTAGGTACAAAAATAAAGCAAGAAATACCACCACTGCCACCATTTGTTCTGGCAAAATACTGTACATTTCAGACTGGAGGACCCAAGAATAAATTTTTCTTAATTTATTATAAAATAAACCTTAGGAGTCAGACAATTCGAAGCTACAGAAAATATTTTCATTTATAAATGAAGAAAATGCCTTTAAACAAGTTCACAGAATTTATTAGCGGTATGAAGACTGCATTTTTGTGAAATCGATTGTCATTTTAGTAGTGGTAAGGAATTATTTTAGAATGAACTAAAAGTAGCTTCTCATAAACATTATTTCTAAATTGCTAACACAGATTTAAGTTGTCCAACATCTTGTGTTTCTTTTCCTCACATCATTTATTTATTTTGCAGAAAGTATACAAGGCCAACTATGAGAAATCCAGAGGTTTCAGCATCAACTACTGTGATACTCCAAAGTTTCAGATGGACTCAGTACTTAAACAGTTCTCTGATGTAAGAATATGTGATTAATTCAAACATTAGCTTTTATAAAACACACTTTTTTGATTTCCTAAATTCACACATTTATTTATTATAATATTTTCAGATACGTTACAAAGGAAAGTACGAAAATGAAGTGAAGGGACACTACATTGGCAGCTACGAAGACCTCTACATGCTTCACTGCCAGAAAATTGAAGAAATGAAAAAAGAGGTAAATACAGTTTATGTAGCTACATTATGGAAATGAATTAGAATTTTTACATTTACTTTATAATTTATTTCAAACTAATGACATGTATTTTTTTTTCTCTCAGCAATTATATAAGGCGGATTATGAAGACATAAAAACTAGATGCTTCTTTCCTCAAACAGTTACACCTGAGTATGAAGCTGGGAAGAAGCTTCAGCAATGTAGCGATGTGAGTAGTTAGAGCCAGGAAAGGGCTTCAGCACAATGGAATTTAATCATATTAGTATTTCTTTTTGAATACTTGTATTTGTGACACTCCTTTGAATTGTATGGTTTCAGAAAGTGTACAGGCAACACCCAGACAAAGTGAAGTTCACACAAGTTGATGATTCGCCAGTCCTTGTTCAAGCCAGCATCAACGCCAAGCAGCTAAGTGACGTATGTGTCCTGTTTGGATCAGGTTGTTGAAATTTTGTATTAGGATGGCATAAAACTCCCTTTAGAATCACATAAAATGTACCGTAAAAGTATGCGCAAATGTTGGTTTTCAATGTATCTCACAATAGTGATTTCTTTAAGAAAGTTAAAACTCAATTTATTGGGAGAAATTTCTAAAAACTGATGTCTTAGATCAAATTCTCAGTAATGCTGATCTGTGTTAGCTGTGCCCAATCATCTATGTAGCCCAGATGTCTTTCTGTGGGCTCCATGGAAACTAGAGAGCCGTTTTGTTGCAGTAAAAATAGAAACAATCATTCAGATGGCCCAGAATAAAATCTGTCATCAGAGAAGGCTTTGAGCAAAGAACCGGTCTCTTTCCTGCCGAGGCACTACTGCCCTCCGATGACAGGAAATCAAACAGAATGTTACTGAAACACATTATAAAAAGAATTTTAAAGTGAATTATATTTTTTCTTTTGCAGTTAAACTACAAGGCGAAGCACGAGCAAACCAAGATCAAATATAGTCTCCCACCAGACTACCCCTTCTTCATCCAGTCCAGAGTCAATGCTTTCAACCTGAGTGATGTGAGTCACTGCTGATTCCTATCAGTTTTTGGTGTTTGACTGCTATTAGTTTGAAATTATTTCCAAGTGTTTTTTAAAAATAAATATCCTCCTTACAGAATTGCTACAAGTACGACTGGGAGAAAACTAAAGCGAAGAAGTTTGAAATTAAGGGTGATACCATTTCAATCCTAGCTGCTCGCGCTCACACAAACATTGCCAGTGATGTAAGTATGCTACAGTATCATCCTTTCTGTGTGTGTGTTTTAGTTTGTCTGTTTGCTTAAGTCTAATTAATTCATAATTTTCCCAGGTTAAGTATAAAAAGGAGTTTGAGAAGAACAAGGGGCAGATGGTTGGAGCCCTCAGCATTAATGACGATCCAAAGATCCTGCACTCCGTTCATGTGGCCAAAATTCAAAGTGATGTAAGTGTATAAACTCGGATAGTTTCCTCTTCAACATGTCATTAAAGCTGAAAAAAGCAGCAGGATAACTTTAACAACATTTCTTTTGATATGTCAACAGCGCGAGTATAAGAAGAACTATGAAAAGATAAAGACCAAGTACCATACACCACTTGATATGATATCAGTCACTTTGGCCAAGAAATCCCAGGCTATTGCCAGCATGCGCGGGTACAGGAGCATCAGCACCAACTACTTCATTCCTCCTGACAGTGTGCTGCTGGACCAGGCCAAGAAATCCAACATCATCCAGAGTGATGTACGAATTAACAGACCGTATTACGGCAGACTAATTACTCTTTATTTTTAATTTGTGTGTTTTATGGTTTTTAAAATGACTTTGTATGTATTCCCGTATTTTCTTCATCAAAGAATGACTACAAGTCTGACTACAACAACTACGTGAAGGGAACGCCATGGATTCCCTATGGCTCCATGGAGGTGGAAAAGGCAAAGAAAGCTGCTGAGATCCTCAATGAGGTGTGTGAGACCGGGTTACCCGAGTCTTCAAGCTGCCTCAGTGTTCAGCGGTCAGATTTAAAGTAGGAGTTGGTGAAGCATTTCACACTATGTGTTTTTGTTTCTTTCAGAAAAAGTACAGACAGCACCCAGATACAATCCCCTTTACAGCTATTGATGACCATCCCATAATGCTTCAGGCCAAAGTCAACCAGCTTCAGAGGAGTGATGTGAGTTCACTGTCATCATCACCACAGCCGTTTAGCATCTTTTAAAAAAATCTCTTAAGGACTTTGTTTCTTTTTGCTTTGATCTAAACTTATCTTGTATAATTTCATAGCTGTTCTACAAGAGGGGTCTTGAGGAGATTCATCAAAAGTACTCTCTGCCTCCCGATATCCCAGAGTTCCTCCAGGCCAAGTGTAACGCCTACAACATCAGCCAGGTGACACACCAACACAGACACCAAGAAGTTTTTAAAATATAAAATACTAATTTTATAGCTTTTTTATTCAATGTGAATGGTTGAAATTTAAATCTGTTTTTATCCAAAGGTGACTTTCAACACATGTACTGTGTGTTAGGTCACTGACATCCTCTAGCTGCAAAAGTGTGTCTGTAGAAAAAAGTCAACATATAAATGCTTTTATCATTGTTTATGTAATGTTGTTCTTGTTTGTAATTGCAGAACTACTACAAGTATGCCTGGCAGGAGCTGATTGCTAAAGGTTATGACCTGAAGCCTGATGCTATCCCTGTTGTTGCAGCCAAAGCAGTCAGACATGCTGTCAGCAATGTAAGTCCTGCCTGACCTGCTCATAATCAACATGCGGTATAGTAAATGTACTCGTCTGTTTTCTGCATTACACAGCTGACGAGGAGTTAGTCATCAGTTATATTATGTGTCACCTTGTGCTTTTACTCCTAGGTCCAGTACAAAAAGGCTTTTGAGAAAGCAAGGGGTCACCATGTTGGTTTCCGCAGCCTGCAGGACGACCCTCTCCTGGTTCACTACATGCAGGTGGCTAAGATCCAGAGCGACAAGCTCTACAAGAAGGACTACCACAAGATCAAGCTGAAGTATCACACTCCGGTGGACATGCTGAGTGTTGCTCATGCTAAACATGCCACAAAAGTGCAGACCTACACTGGCTACAAGCAACATCATCATAATTATTGTCTTCTGCCTGACTCAATGGGTCTCCAACTGGCTCGCAACATGAACTTCAACTCCAGCGATGTAAGTTTTAGAGCAATCTGCGACCTAACGTCTGTAAATGCTTTATTATTTAAATGGGATTTCTTATTTTACAGGTTAATTATAAAATGGATTATGAGACCGCTGTCAAAGGAATTGGTTGGGTTCCTATTGGTTCGTTGGATGTGGAAAAAGCAAAGGCGGCAGCAGCAGCTCTGGATGAGAAAAAGTACCGACAGCACCCTTCAACATTCAAATTCACCTGTGCTCCTGACTCTATGAGCATGGAGCTGGCAAAGACCAATGCCAAGATCCTGAATGCGGTGAGGAGAGAAAATTATTTAAATAAAAAGAATTTTTTTGACCCATAAAAAATACATAAATCAATCTCTTTATTTTAATTATGCAGAAAGATTATAAAGCTAGTGGAGAGAAGTTCATGCACACTTATCACCTCCCACCTGATGCCCCTGAACTGATGCAAGCCAGATACAACGCTGTCAACATCAGCCAGGTCGGTTGCAAGGTTTCATAATGTATAATCAAGTATAAAACCACTAAAAAAATTAAGTGGTACTATATTTGTAAAATGTATATCTGTGTTTTTATCCAGAATTATTACACCTATGCTCATCGCCAAGATCTGCTCAAAGGACATCATGTGAAGGAAGATTCTATACCAGTTGTTGCTGCAAAGTCTTCCAGAGACATTGCCAGTAATGTAAGTTGGGATTGTATTACCATTATTCAAAGGTTAAGGCGTTTACAAATAATGTATTTGTATATTTTCTGTTAAACAGTACAAGTACAAGCTGGCCTATGAAAAGGCGCGAGGCCACCATGTTGGTTTCCGCAGCCTGCAGGACGACCCTCTCCTGGTTCACTACATGCAGGTGGCTAAGATCCAGAGCGACAAGCTCTACAA
>JARVJO010000061.1:2111994-2130569 GCA_031762555.1 Cynodonichthys magdalenae
TCCTGCTTCCTGACAACATGCACCTGCAGCGCTGCCGCAACATGATGGAGATTCAGAGTGATGTATGCCTTCACTTTTATTGCTGTTAGATAATTCACTAATTGTTACAACTTGAACTTGATTTGTCTCATTATCTCATCGTCTCAATTTGTAGGTGAATTACAAGTCTGAATGGAACAGCTATATCAGAGGTATTGGATGGGTACCTATTGGGTCGCTGGGAGTTGAAACAGCTAAAGTTGGTGGTGAAATTCAGAGTGACAGGAAGTATCGCACACATCCATCCACTTTCAAGTTCAGCAAGCTGATGGACTCCATGGACTTGGCTCTGTCTACTGCTAACAACCAGATCATGAATAAGGTATGTCACCTTTTAAAGTATGATGTGACAAAATGTAACTTTTTGCTCTTATGCGTATTTACTTTCTTTATTTGTTCTTATTTTCTTTCAGAAAGCTTATATTGCAGCTTGGGAAAAAGACAAAGTAAAAACCCACATTATGCCAGATTCCCCAGAGATTCTCCTGGCCAAGTCGAATGCTCTAACCATGAGCAATGTAAGGCATTCTTTTTTAATGCAAGTATTAAAGAAAATGCTTTGTATGATAGCAAATATGTGTCACATGTATGATTGCTTTCTATATGATATTATGTTTGTTTGTATCTATAGAACTGAAGTTCTTAAAATATTTTTATTATATATATACTTTGATTTTTTTACAGAAACTTTACAAAGCTGGTGTGGTGGAGATGGCTAACAAAGGCTACAACCTAAAAGCAGATGCCATCCCCATCATAGCTGCCAAGTCTGGCACAACTATTGCTAGTAATGTAAGTTAACAACAGATTCTGCTTATCACATATGGAAAAATGTAGATTTGAAAAATAACAATCTATCTATCATTGCAGTACAAGTACAAGCTGGCCTATGAAAAGGCGCGAGGCCACCATGTTGGATTCCGCAGCCTGCAGGACGACCCTCTCCTGGTTCACTACATGCAGGTGGCTAAGATCCAGAGCGACAAGCTCTACAAGAAGGACTACCACAAGGCCAAGCTGAAGTATCACACTCCAGTGGACATGTGGAGTGTGGTTCAGGCCAAGCAGGCCTCTACTGTTCAGACCATGACTGGATACAGACATATCCAGCACACTAATTTGCTCCTCCCGGGTGCCATGAACCTGGAACTGGCTCGTAACATGCAGTTTATCGCCAGTGATGTATGTAAAAATTGTCATTTCAAATTGTATGCAACCATAATGCATTGGCCTAAAATCAGTTCTTCTGTGTGTTTTTAACTTTAGAATGAGTATAAGAAGGATTATGACAACTACATGAAGGGAGTAGGATGGGTCCCCATCGGTTCACTTTCTGTTGAGACAGCTAAAGTGGGTGGGGACATTTTGAGTGAAAAGAAGTACCGCTCTCATCCATCTAAACACAAGTTCAGCAAACTGATGGACTCCATGGACTTGGTTCTGTCTACTGCCAACAACCAGATCATGAACAAGGTGCCAACTTTTTAATTTGAAGTGCATTCCAACAGCAATGATCCTGTAGTATTGTTTAGAACAAGAATGATTAATTTGTTTTTCTAATGTCTTTCTTTGCAGAAAGCATACACTGAAGCTTGGGAAAAAGACAAACTGAAAGTCCATGTGATGCCAGATGCTCCTGAGATCATCTTGGCTAAAGCTAATGCCCTTAATATGAGCACTGTAAGGGAAAGTCATGAAACTGGCTAAATGCTAGTTTTATTTTTCAGTTTTTTTTCCGGCAGTTAGTGCAAAATATTAGTTATTTATTTTATGTAGAAACATTTTATTGTATCGCTATCTTACTTTTTTGTTTTCTACAGAAACTTTACAAAGCAGGACTTGTGGAGATGGCTAATAAGGGCTATAACCTTAAACCAGATGCCATCCCCATTCTGGCTGCCAAGTCTGGTACCGTTATTGCCAGTAATGTAAGCTGATGAAATAAACTTGAGACACATATTTATAGACATCTATACAGGCTAGGTGAATGACTTAAATGTATTTGCATTCACAGTACAAGTACAAGCTGGCCTATGAAAAGGCGCGAGGCCACCATGTTGGATTCCGCAGCCTGCAGGACGACCCTCTCCTGGTTCACTACATGCAGGTGGCTAAGATCCAGAGCGACAAGCTCTACAAGAAGGACTACCACAAAGCTAAGCTGAAGTATCACACTCCAGTGGACATGTGGAGTGTGGTTCAGGCCAAGCAAGCCTCTACTGTTCAGACCATGATTGGATATAGGCAGATCCGGCACACTAATTTGCTCCTTCCTGATGCCATGAACCTGCAATTGGCTCGTAACATGCAGTTTATTGTTAGCGATGTATGTCAATAAAAGCTACTTCATCATATTTTAAATGTTTCTGTTTGGTAAAACTATACAGTAATGTTTAATTTTATCTGTAACTAATTGTTTTTCTTTGCCTTTTATAACTTTAGAATGAGTATAAGAGGGATTACGACAGCTACATGAAGGGAATAGGATGGGTTCCAATTGGTTCTCTTGATGTTGAGAAAGCAAAAACAGCTGGGCAGGTTTTCAGTGAGACAAAATATCGTCAACACCCCAGCAAGTTTAAATTCACCAAAGACATGCAGTCTATGGATCTGACTCTGTGTACTGCCAACAACCAAATTATGGATAAGGTAATCAGCAGAACTAACTTTTAATGTTTATTTTATATTTACTGCCTGAAAATTATTGAGCAAAAATATTTTTTTGTTTGTAGAAATCCTACACAAAAGCTTGGGATAAAGACAAGACATCAATCCATGTAATGCCAGATGCAATGGATATTGTTCTAGCCAGGGAGAACAGGAAGCACTACAGTGAGGTACAGTGTGTTACCTTGATTTTACTGAACATTTAGATGTTTTTTCTTACAATTTCTAAACTGTCTCGCTTTTTATTTTGCAGAAATTATACAAACTGGATAATGAGTTGGCCAAGAAGAAGGGCCATAATGTCCGTGCCGATGCTGTCGCAATCCAGGCTGCTAAAGTCTCCAGTGTTATTGCTAGTGATGTAAGTGTCTGTGTGTATTTATCATCAACAAAATGTTTGTTTTCTTGAACTCACCAGATGTAAGTAATTAAAACCTGTCATGCTTTCTATTAGTACAAGTACAAGACAGGATACCGTAAGCAGGTCGGTCACCACATCGGTGCTCTCAGCATCCAGGACGACCCTCTGCTCATGCTGGCTCTCAACTCAGCCAGGATTGCCAGCGATGCTCTGTACAAAAAGGACTTCAACAAGTCCAAGACTAAATTCCACCTGCCAGTAGACATGCTGGCCTTTGAGCTGGCCAAAAAGAATCAGATTCAGGTCAACCATGCCAATTATATTACACGTCTGCATAACTGGACCTGTCTGCCAGACTCAAATGATGTGGTCCAGGCCAGACATGCATACAACATACAGAGTGATGTAAGTATGAATCTCTGTACAACTTTTTTTACTTTTTTTGGTGACGTAGTACAACAACAAACCTTGTTCTTCATCCAGGCTGTGTATAAGGAGGATCTGAAGATGATGCAGGGTATCGGATGGGTGCCTATAGGGTCACTAGATGTTGAGAAGGCAAAGAAAGCTGCTGAAGTCCTGAGTGAACACAAATATCGTCAGCATCCAAGCAACTTCAGATTCAAGTGCACTACTGAGGACATGCCCATGGCACTGGCTAAGGCCAATGCTCAGATAATGAACAAGGTGAACAAAATACTTTTCCTTCCCATACTTTTTAGTTTCTTATTTTTTTTTAATTTTAAATGTTTTTTTATTAATAATTATTAAGTATATGTTAGGCAAATAACATGGAAGCATTGGACCCAAACAAAAAAATGGAGGTTAATATTTATTACAAAATACTCTTTTTCAAATAACAACTACAGCAAAGTATAGAATTAACTGAAACATTATTTTACCTAATTTAATATATTCTGTTAGTGTGTTCATTTTATTTACAGGCTGTTTTTCCAGCGTACAAAAAGGAATTCTTGCTGTTAGGCAATTATGCTAATGACTTCACTGCCATACTCCCTACTTTAAAATCCTAAAGGAATACTTCTTTAACACAAAGAAAAACAAAGCATCATCTGCATAGTCAAAAACCTTCTTGTTTTATATGTTTTCCTAGATAATCAAAGTCTAAAGATAACTGTATTTTTGTTCCTGTTTCTTTTTCTTTGTTGTTATTTATGTACTTATTTAGATACAGCCTACTTTAAAAACTAGTTAGTCTGCCTGGGACACTAATGGAATACAAACTTAATAGAAAAAGAACTGATCACTGCTTCACTGTATTACTCTGATAAATCACGTTCAGCTATTCTTAACTAAATCACAGAGCTATTACGCTATGTTCTATTTTGGTTTATATATTTGAGTGATGACTAAGGAAAATAAAATAATTACAGAAAGCCTATACTGATGCCTGGGACAAAGACAAGACCAGCATTCACGTCATGCCCGATGCCATTGACATTGTTCTGGCCAAAGCAAACAGAGTCATCTACAGCGAGGTGAGTCCTTTTAATGAAAAGTAAAAAGCATATTCATAGTCTCTGAAATGTCATGCTTTGTGATACATTTTAAAGAAATTGGCTGAAGATGTTTTTGTTTGTTTACACAGAAAGCATACAAGCAGGCAAATGAGGATGCCAAGAAAAAGGGCTACGACATGCGCAATGATGCCATTTCAATTAAAGCAGCAAAGGCCTCCAGGGACATTGCCAGCGACGTAATATATATATTTTTTATTTTTTCTCTCTCCAGTTTTGCCATTATATATTGCTCTACGAATAAAAAATACACATTCTTATACTTACTCGTACTAAATTGTTGCACAATTTATTGATATGTTGTCTTGTTCTTTATTTGTAGTACAAGTATAAAACAGGATACCGTAAGCAGGTTGGTCACCACATCGGTGCCCGCAGTGTCCAGGATGACCCTCTGCTCGTGTTGGCTCTCAACTCAGCCAAGATCGCCAGTGATGTTCTGTACAAGAAGGACTTCAACAAGTCTAAGACCAAGTTCCACCTGCCAGTGGACATGTTGATTCTTGAACTGGCCAAAAAGAACCAGATCCAAGTCAATGACTTCAACTACAGGACCCACCTGCACCAGTGGACCTGTCTACCAGACTCCAATGATGTGGTCCAGGCCAGGCATGCTTATGATCTACAGAGTGATGTAAGTGTTGTTCCTTAAAGTTTTGTCATGTTTATGACCTTTATTTGATTGATCCAATATAAATTATATTTGTTTTGCTCAGGCTGTGTACAAAGAAGACCTAAGGTTGATGCAGGGTATCGGATGGGTGCCTATAGGGTCTCTAGATGTTGAGAAGGCGAAGAAAGCTGCTGAGATCCTGAGTGAACACAAATATCGTCAGCATCCATGCAACTTCAGATTCAAGTGTACCACTGAAGACATGCCAGTAGTACTCGCTAAGTCCAATGCTCAGATAATGAACAAAGTATGTTATCATATGCCCTCTAAGTGCAAATTCATTCAAATAATTTCCCTGAATCATAAATGTGACATAGAAAATTTGTTTTTTGCATTAAGAGCTCAAATCCTATATTTATCCACCTCTGCAGAGAGCCTACATCGAAGCCTGGGAAAAGGAGAAGACAAAGATCCACGTCATGCCTGATGCCATGGATGTCCTTCTGGCTAAGGCAAACAATTACAACTACAGCTTGGTAAGATGTTTTAAAGTTACCAAATTTTATCTGAAAGAATTATATTATTGTCAATTTAATTAAAATATGTTCCATCAAAAAAATCAAACACTTTGTATTTAAAACATAGTGCTACTGATTTAACATCTATGGAATGTTTTTGATCATTTTCAGAAAAGGTACAAGCAGGCAAATGAAGATGCCAAGAAGAAAGGCTATGACATGCGTGGTGATGCCATTTCCATTAAAGCAGCAAAGGCCTCCAGGGATATCGCAAGTGATGTAAAATATTTTTATTTCCTCTCTTTGCAATTATATATGATTCTAAAAAATGTTAAAACTGCACAAACAAATTATTTACACTTACTAATACTAACATGTTGCCTATCCATCAAAGCAGGATTGTAACAATACAGTTACTTTATTATATCTCTACTTTTTGGATAAGTTGGTTTATTTTTCATTTGTAGTACAAGTACAAGACAGGATACCGTAAGCAGGTTGGTCACCACATCGGTGCCCGCAGTGTCCAGGATGACCCTCTACTCGTGTTGGCTCTCAACTCAGCCAAGATCGCCAGTGATGCTCTGTACAAGAAGGACTTCAACAAGTCCAAGACCAAGTTCCACCTGCCAGTGGACATGTTGATTCTTGAACTGGCCAAGAAATGCCAGATCCAAGTCAATGACTTCAACTACAGGACCCACCTGCACCAGTGGACCTGTCTGCCAGACTCCAATGATGTGGTCCAAGCCAGGCATGCTTATGATCTACAGAGTGATGTGCGTTTCCATTTTTGCATTTATTCTGTAGAAATATAATTACATTCAAATGAATATGTGCAGTGTCTGTCTTTAAGCACTATTTATCATACAAATTACATCTTGTTTTGCTCAGGCTGTGTACAAAGAGGACCTAAGGTTGATGCAGGGTATCGGATGGGTGCCTATAGGGTGTCTGGATGTTGAGAAGGCGAAGAAAGCTGCTGAGATCCTGAGTGAACACAAATATCGTCAGCATCCAAGCAACTTCAAATTTAAGTGCACCACTGAAGACATGCCAGTAGTTTTGGCAAAAGCCAATGCCCAGATAATGAACAAGGTACAACACCAAAGCAAACAGTTCAGTCGATTATTACTGAATTGGATGTAGGAAAGATTTATTATTATATGTAAACTTGAAAATGTTACATTTGATGTAAATTCTCATGTTTTTGATTTTTGTCACTTTAGAAAGCCTACATCGAAGCCTGGGAGAACGAGAAGACAAAGATCCACATCATGCCTGATGCCATGGACGTTCTCTTAGCCAAAGCCAACAATGTCAACTACAGTGTGGTACGTTAAGGCTAAACAGGTGTTGGGAACAAATTCCTATAGCACTTTCAATAGTAAAGACATGTACTTTACTTATGATTGTTTGCAGAAAAAGTACAAGCAGGCAAATGAAGATTCCAAAAAGAAGGGCTATGACCTGCGAGGTGATGCCGTATCCGTCATTGCAGCCAGGGCATCCCGGGACATTGCCAGTGATGTAAGAGATTTTTCATTCTGGTTAATTATCTTAGAGAAAGGAGGTAACTGTCTTATATTTTATTGTGTATTTGTGTATAGTATGAAAATAGTGTAACCCATTTGCGACGTTTTTAAATAAATAAATATAAATCTAAATGAATGAACGCTAGTTATAGTTAAAAAAAATGTATCTACTGAATCCTAATAAACATATTTTTGGTCTTTGTTTAGTACAAGTACAAGACAGGATACCGCAAACAGGTCGGCCACCACATCGGTGCGCGCTGTGTTCAGGATGATCCACTCATCATGCTGGCTCTGAACTCAGCCAAGATCGCCAGTGATGTTCTGTACAAGAAGGACTTCAACAAGTCCAAGACCAAGTTTCACCTGCCAGTGGACATGTTGAACCTGGAGCTGGCCAAGAAATGCCAGATCCAAGTCAATGACTTCAACTACAGGACTCATCTGCACAACTGGACCTGTCTGCCGGACTCCAACGACGTGGTCCAGGCTAGAACTGCATATGACCTACAAAGTGATGTGAGTGTTACACTTGTATTTGTTTGTAACCACCTATGATTTCATGTTTCTAACAGAAAGCAAAACATCTGCTGTTCTGAAATTGCAGGCTGTCTATAAAGCTGACCTAAAGTGGCTCCAGGGTATGGGCTGGGTCCCCATTGGCTCACTTGAAGTGGAGAAAGCCAAGAAGGCTGCAGAGATTTTGACTGAGAGGACATACCGCCAGCACCCTAGCACCCTTCGTTTCACTAGTCCCATTGATGCCATGGACATTGTGCTGGCAAAGAATAATGCTTTGACAATGAACAAGGTAAAACAAATCATGATCTAGATTTCGAAACTGTTTAACTCTTATTTCCAGGGTAGAAAGTTTCAAGAAAAAACTTATTGTTTGTGGTTTGTTGCAGCGCCTTTACACAGAAGCTTGGGAAAATGAAAAGACTAAGCTGCACGTCATGCCTGACACTCCGGAGATCATGCTCTCTCAACAAAATGCTATCAACATGAGCAAGGTAATTCAATTTAAAAAAAAAATAAAAAAGAAAATCAATCACGCTCCATTTGATCTGATCTTTGCAGCAGTCATTTCAATAAGTTTTTCCACTTTCAGTATTGATTATTTGTTTACAGCTATTTCAGTATGATTTGGAGGCTGTTTTGTTTACATTTTCAGTTTAATAACAGAGATAGAATTCTTGAAATGAGTTCTAAGACACTGTCAGTGATTATGAAATCATTCTAAAATGTTGGTTTCGTTTCTTGTAGAAACTTTACAGACAAGGTTTTGAGGAGGCCATCAGTAAAGGCTACTTCCTTCCTCCAGACTCAGTCTCTGTCAAGGCTGCTAAAGCTTCAAGGGACATCGTCAGCGATGTGAGTCACTTGTATTATTTTTTGTTTGTTTATTTAGCTAATATAATAAAAAAATGTTTCAGTTGTATAATCAATATTGTTCTTCTAAATTCATCAGTACAAGTACAAGACAGGATACCGTAAACAGGTTGGTCACCATGTCGGTGCCCGCTGTGTCCAAGATGACCCCCTCATCATGCTGGCTTTGAACTCAGCCAAGATCGCCAGTGATGTTCTGTACAAGAAGGACTTCAACAAGTCTAAGACCAAGTTCCACCTGCCAGTGGACATGTTGAACCTGGAGCTGGCCAAGAAATGCCAGATCCAAGTCAATGACTTCAATTACAGAACTCACCTGCACCAGTGGACCTGTCTGCCGGACTCCAACGACGTGGTCCAGGCCAGGAAAGCCTACGATCTTCAGAGTGATGTGAGTCCCTCCATCAGCTCATCATGTCATGTTCCTGTTTTTATGTAATCTAAAGTTCAGGCTTTTTTCCCCCCAGGCTGTATACAAAGCTGACATGGATGAGGTTGTTGGCGTAGGGTGGGTCCCCATTGGTTCCCTGGATGTGGTGAAAGCCAAGAACGCTGCAAAGATTCTCAGTGATCATCTGTACAGGCAGAAACCAGACAAACTGAAGTACAAAACTGACATGACTGCCATGCCCATGGTCTTAGCCAAAGCAAATGCCGAAATCATTAATAAGGTAACCATTTATAAAGTCTTGTTTTGTACTTTAATCTAATTTGTTAAGACTCTTTTTGATGTTTATGGTTTTTTTATCTTCTCTCCACAGAGAAACTACATCGCTGCATGGGAAGCCGATAAAATTAAGACTCACATGACACCGGACATTCCTGAAATTTTGCTATCCAGAGCTAATGCTTACAACATCAGCAATGTATGTGTAATTGATTTTCAGCTGTTTTTGCTTCCTTCGTTCCTTCTACATTTTATAATTATTTTGTGTTGTCTATATGTTTTATTTTAGAAAATCTACAGAGAGGCTGTTGAGAAGATGTTCAGAAAAGGCTACAATATGAAGCCTGATGCTGTCTCTGTTATTGCTGCCAAACACGGAAGAAACATCATTAGTGATGTACGTAACATGTCACTCAATACATTTGTGACTTTGCTTCTATAATTAACGTATTTACAGTGTATATGTATACTTCTGTTTATAATTATGTTTATCTCCACACAGTATAAGTACAAGTCAGGATACCGCAAACAGTGTGGTCACCACATCGGAGCCCTGAGTGTTCGGGATGATCCTCTCATTGTGCTGGCTCTGAACTCAGGCAAGATCGCCAGTGATGTTCTGTACAAGAAGGATTTCAACAAGTCCAAGACCAAGTTCCACCTGCCAGTGGACATGTTGAACCTGGAGCTGGCCAAAAAATGCCAGATCCAAGTCAATGACTTCAACTACAGGACTCACCTGCATAACTGGACCTGTCTGCCAGACTCCAATGATGTGGTCCAGGCTAGAAAGGCTTACGACCTCAGGAGTGATGTGAGTACAGAGAATGTCCTAGTCTGTTTGCTGAACAGTGCATTTTATTGTTTTCCTTTTAAAGGACATTTACTTTTTTTATATCCCATTTATAGGCTGTGTACAAGGCTGACATGGAGTGGATACGTGGCTGTGGTTGGGTACCGATTGGATCACTGGATGTAGAGAAGGCCAAGAAAGCAGGCGAGATTCTGACTGACATAAAGTACCGGCAGCATCCCAGCAAGTTCAAGTTCACTGCCAATACAACAGACATGCCATATGCTCTCGCTCAGGCTAATGCTCAGATCATGAACAAGGTACAGAAGGCACTCATTTATCAACTAAAGTGTGTACAGAATCCTCTTTTTATTATTATCTTTGAAGACAGTGCCCTGATAACTTCTCAGGCATCAAACTATACATCTAAACATATCATATGTATTTTTATTTGGCTTACAGAAAGCTTACATCGAGGCCTGGGAGAAGGACAAGACAATCATTCATGTCATGCCTGACACTCCAGAGATTGTCCTGGCCAAGCAGAATAAACTCAACACCAGCATGGTAATGCAGCAGCTTTTTGCATATTTAAACAACCAATTAGTACGTTTTACATCTTTTATATCCTTACTTGTTGTATTACTCATGTACCTTATTAATCTCATAGGGTAATCTGAAGATTTTTTCTGTACATAATATATAAAAACTTAACAGCTAACTTCTATTTTTGTTCACAGAAATATTATCGTGAAGGTTTTGTTAACAACATCAACAAGGGTTATTTTCTGCCAAAAGATGCTGTTTCTGTGCTGGCAGCCAAAGCATCTCGTGATATCGTCAGCGATGTAAGTTTGTTTCCCTTATGTCAAACGTATACATAATGTCCTCTCTTGATTTTGCAAATTAATTCCCCTTTGCTCAATCTTTTCAATGCATATTTGAAAAATGGTCGTACAAAGTTCAATGTGATAAAGACTGATGGACATTTTTTTCTGAAACTTCCAGTACAAATACAAAGCTGGTTTCCGCAAGCAGTGCGGCCATCATATTGGTGCCCTCAGTGTTAAGGATGACCCACTGAGTATGCTGGCTGCTCATGTAGCTAAAATCTCTAGTGACAATATCTATAAGAAGGAGTACAACAAGACCAAGACCAAGTACCACCTCCCAGTTGACATGCTGACCATCGAATTGGCCAAGAAATGCCAGCAACAAGTCAATGACTTCAACTACAGAACTCACCTTCACCAGTGGACTTGCCTTCCAGACTCTAATGATGTGGTCCAGGCCAGAAAGATCTACGACTTAAGGAGTGATGTGAGTATGACATCAATCACAAGTTTTGCCTGCATTATTTTGCCTAAAACATCCAAAAACACAAACACCACATTGAGTTGATTAAAACCTATGCTTGTTTGTTTAGGCTGTTTACAAAGCCGATCTGGAGTGGCTGAGAGGATGTGGCTGGTCGCCCCACGAATGTGTGGATGTTGTCAAAGTTAAATATGCTCAGAAGGTTCTTAATGACCGACTCTACCGCCAACACCCGAGCACAGTCAAGTTCACCAGTGTTGTGGACCTGCCAGCTATTGTCTTGTCAAAGCAGAATTCTGACATCCTCAGTGATGTGAGTGTTACCGTCTTACTACAAATGTGTTTCTTTGATCAAGTTTAGACTATGATAAGTATTTGAGAATATTTGAATAAAAACTGATTGAGTGATTTCTTTTTTAACAGAGGAAATATAGGGAAGTCTGGGACAAAGACAAGCTTGTCATACATATTCCACCTGACATCCCCCCGTATGAACTGGCCAAGGCTAATGCCATCACAATCAGCAATGTAAGTCTGGCTTGACAACAATGTTTTAAGTGTAAAAAGATATGTAAATAATGTACATGTAAATTTTAATTGTATTTTTCTTGTCCTGAGCAGAAACTTTACACAAAGGCATGGGATGAACAAAAGGCTAAAGCCTGCAATGTCAGAGAGGACGCCATCTCTGTGCTTCATGCCAGAGCTTCTAGAGACATCGTTAGTGATGTAAGAGATAACATATTTGTATTTAATCAATGATCTACTTGCTGAATTGTCATTCACCTTTTTCCCTATATTTCTATTATTAGTACAAGTACAAGACAGGATACCGCAAACAGGTCGGCCACCACATTGGTGCGCGCTGTGTTCAGGATGACCCACTCATCATGCTGGCTATGAACTCAGCCAAGATCGCCAGTGATGCTCTGTACAAGAAGGACTTCAACAAGTCCAAGACCAAGTTCCACCTGCCAGTGGACATGTTGAACCTGGAGCTGGCCAAGAAATGCCAGATCCAAGTCAATGACTTCAACTACAGGACTCGCCTCCACAACTGGACCTGTCTGCCGGACTCCAACGACGTGGTCCAGGCCAGGAAGGTTTATGACCTCCGGAGTGATGTAAGTTATCGTCAACATGTGTGGCCAGTTTTTCATCAAATACACTATTAGTATTGAAATTGCCTGAAGACTTATTGTCCTAATTTAAATAAATCTGTTTTCTTGCAGGCTGTGTACAAAGCTGATATGGAGTGGATACGTGGCTGTGGATGGATGCCACATGAATGTGTGGATGTTGTGAAGGTGAAGCACGCACAGAAGATCCTCGCTGAAGTAAGTTAAACAATTGGCTATCAAATGATTTTAATACATGATCTTTTTTATGTTAATTTTGAAAATACAGCATAGTCTGTAATGTCTTTTTTATTTGATCATTTTTTTTCTCACAGAGAGGCTACCGTGTCAAGTTGGATGAGCAGAAATACACAGTTCCTGTGGACAGAGTTGACCTGGCCTGTGCCAAGAATGCTGCTGAGGTCTTAAATGAGGTGAGGCTAAGATTTGACATTTAAGATGCTTGGACATTAAATAAATAATAGATATTGCAGTTTTACTTCTACAATGTTTTCAATAACTAACAGATTTTCTTTTTTTCTCCAGGCTAAATATCGTGAGGCTTGGCACCAGGACAAGACTAAATACTCACTGGTAGACAGTCCAACTCTTGCCACAGCCAGAGAAGTGGCTAAACACATTCATCCAGTAAGATGTTGTTCATTAACTGTAGTTTCTACATATTTCAATTCATGGATACTTAATCTTTCACTAGTTTTCCCTCATTTTAAGGAGCAATTTTATAGATACACTATGTAAAGTATTTTATTTTTATCCTGTGTAGAAACTGTACACTGAAGCATGGGACAAGGTGAAGGCCACAGGATACTTCATGCCTGGAGATGCTGTACCCATCAAACAGTGCATATCTACAACTAAAGTGCAAAGCAAAGTAAGTCATGGGATAAAGTTGTATTTTTTTCTCACTAGGAACAAATAATGTAATATTTTTTATATTTCACCAGAACCCCAACAACATAAAGATAATCATTTTTGTTCATTCCATAGTATAATTACCTGAAGGGATACCGCAAACAGCTCGGCCATCACATCGGTGCCCTGAGTGTCCTGGATGATCCTCTCATTGTTTTGGCCATGAACTCAGTCAAGATCGCCAGCGACGTTCTGTACAAAAAGGACTTCAACAAGTCCAAGACTAAATACCATCTGCCAGCAGACATGCTGAGTCTGGAGCTGGCCAAGAAATGCCAGACTCAAGTCAATGACTTCAACTACAGAACTCACCTGCACCAGTGGACCTGTCTGCCAGACTCCAACGACGTGGTCCAGGCCAGAAAGATTTATGACCTCCAGAGTGATGTGAGCTGACAAATTATGGCTTGTTGTATAAATTTAATGAGTTGCTATGAAATGTTTGTCTTTATATCCTAAATATGAACGTGTTGATTTTTTTCTGCAGAATGTGTACAGGGCAGATTTGGAATGGATTCGCGGCTGTGGCTGGGTGGCAGCTGACTCTGTTGACCACGTCAAAGTCCGAAAGGCTCAGGAAGTTCTCAATGATGTAGGTTTTTTCCCCCCACAACTTTAAATTTTACTTTATTTATTTTTCTTTTAAGTGTTGCCCATTTTGCCTCTCTGTCTCACCTTGCTGCTGTGATTTTTTCTACAGAGGCTCTACAAGAAGAATGCCAAAGAAGAATTTGGAAAATTCACTCTGGTTGTGGATCGTCCTGAGATCATCTTGGCAAAAATAAATGCTGCCAACCTCAGTGATGTACGCAGCCCAACATTTTTAATGTTTGGATTTAAAAGAATTATAGCAAAATTAATTATTTATGAGCAATAAATGAATCAGCATTTCTTTGTCTTTTTTATAGCTGAAATACAAAGAGTCCTTCAATGCTGAAAAAGGTCATTACATTGGTTCAGATGATACTCCTCAACTGGCCCATAGCAGAGAGATGGCTAAAACCATCAGTGAGGTAATTTTAAATAACTTACATTTTATCATTTTTATGTGTGCTGTAATTTTATTTGCTTCTCCTTAACGTTCGCAACAATTTTTTGTGTGTTCAGAAATTGTATAAATCTCAATGGGACAGCACCAAGGCAACAAGCTACAAGCTGAACCATGAATACATCCCCCTGCTCAGCGGCAAAAAGGGCAGAGAGATCGCTAGTGATGTGAGTATTTATGCTTATTTTAGTTTTTAAAAAAGAAAAGTATTTCAAGGTAAAACCACATATGATTTCCTTTGTGGATATTTAACTAAAATTAAAACATTAATTATGTTTGAACACTAGGTCAAGTACAAAATTGCCCATGAGAAAGCCAAAGGTCACTACATGGCTGGAACCCTGGTGGACTTCCCTGAGGCTGTGCGTTGTGGACAACAGGAGAAGAGTAAACCGCTGGTAACACACACCATATTTACTTTACAGATTCATGAGAAAATGTTAAAAAGATTTTTCCACCACATTTAAGTAATTTGCTTGTAAGATTTCTTTCAATTTCATATTAGCTGCAATCAGGATTTTCTTTTTTTTTTTTCCTTATCCATAATATTCTGTCCTGACAGAGGATCTACCAGAAGGACTACCATCAAACCAAGACCAAGATCCACCTCCCACCTGATATTATCGCTAACCAGGTAGCCAAGCGGTGCCAAGACATGTTGAGCGATGTCCTTTACCGCACCTACCTGCACCAGTGGACTTGCCATCCGGAACAGGAGGACGCCATTCGTGCCAGAAAGACCAATGAGATTCTCAGTGATGTAGGTTATTTTTTCTGCATGGTTGTATGTGATTGTTGTGAAAGATTCTGATACAGATTATTGAACAAATTTATGGACATTAAAATAGGAGCCATTCAACTTTCTTGTATACTAACAAAGAGGTTTTTCTCATTAAAAAAAACTGTTTTTATTCAAATTCAAATCAATTCAAATTCAAAAATACTTCATTGATACCAAAGGGAAATAACAGTTCTGAACAACCCATTCAGGAGAGAGACAAAAACAAAAGAAACGCATAAAACAGGTGCTCCGGATCCTGCAGCCATGAAAAGACGCTACCCTGGTATTAGAAAAACGAAATAGCAAACATGAGGTTAGTGAGGGATAAAAAAACAAACTCCTATTGTGTCCCTAACATGGGCACAATATGAGTTTGCAAAAAAAATCATCAAATGCATCTGTGAGTAAGACTGTGAACAAGTCCCCGAGCCCCCCATCCCCCGCCATAGTTTCTGAAGGGATGTAGAGTTCATCAGTTCAGCCTTGGTTACCCTTGGACACCAGTTCACAGATATGAGTGGGAGAGGGGATGGTGGTGGGCCAGAGCATCTGTTTACAAAAACATATAGGAGAATTTGAAATATCGAGCCTTCAAGGCCAACATGTGGGAGCCAAATTCAGTTAAACACAATTGTTTTGGTGGAGGCCGACACTGTTGATTTGTCAACCATCAAAGTCTTCACTGGGACCTCTCAATGGTGAATTTTAATCATCCGAATTTGTTGGTCATTTGAGCGGACAACTTCTCCAAGATCTATTCCATCCTGCCAGTGAGCTCAGGAACCAACCCTGGCCTGCAACCCTGTGCAAAAAATCACCTCCAACTTGCAATTCTGCTCCAAAAGTATCGGAGTCTGAGGGTTGACAGCTCGGCATATTCCATCACAAAGGCCAGGCAGCCTCATCAAGGCCCGAACAGCTGCCGACACGTTTCGAATTTCAAGATTGGCCAAGTATCCACAAAGTCCAATAAGCAGCAATCCTGCTGAAAATAATCCAAATATGTAAACACCTTTGATGTCCTCAACCAGCAGTACAGAAAGCATTCCCCTCACCCCAGGAATCTATAGCATGCCCAGTGGCATATATCCCATCAGGACAAGAGGGTTCCCCTTTGCCAAGTCTTCTTTTGGAGAAAATTTGATCAATTGTGTTGAGAGACCAGCTGACCAGATCCACAATTTCCAATTTGGAAGATACGCAAGACAGGCTCTGAAAGCCGCAAAGCAGAGTATATAAGGGAAGGTTGAAGAGAGAGGGGAAAAGCATCCGACTTCGCCGAGAGCAGGAAAAAAAAAGCATAAACATTTTTAAGCATCTGTCTGTAAACAGTATTCTTTTGTACCTTGACACCATCATTGGTCAGTGAAACAGAAAACACGTTGTAACAAACAGTTATTGTGTTTTATTGTTATGTTTCCATATTTTGTTGTTATACAACAGCAAAATATGGAAAATGGATATTTTCTGACCATTACTGATTTTTCTTTTCTGCTGATATCTTCTGATAGGTGTTCTACAAGGATGACCTGAACTGGATGAAGGGTATTGGCTGCTATGTTTGGGATACACCAGAGATTCTTCGTGCCAAGAAGTCATACGAGCTGCAAAGTGAAGTGAGTAGAAATCAATAATCTAAGGGTCATTAAAACTTAAATTAAAAACTCATTTAACCACTCTGTCTGTTGCATCCCTTACAGCATAAATACAGAGAGAGCGCCAAGAAGGAATTCCACAATTATTCAATTGTGACAGACACCCCTGAGTACGTGACTGCTGTCCTGGGTCACACCTGGGCCAGTGACGTAAGTGAGCTGCTTATAAATAACGTTTATGGAACACTTCATTTACATGTAGTTTTAATTCTAAATTCTCATTGGCAGCTGAACTACAGGGAGGCGTATCACAAGGAGAAGCATTTATATACCACTGTTCTGGACACAGCTGATTACGCCAGATGCCACAACTTTAAATTAATCTTCAGTAATGTAAGCAAAACAAATACAGCTTTTTTTTTCTTTGTCTATAGACAACATTAAACCATTGCTATAAGGTGATAAAGTCATTATTCTATCCTCAGAAAAACTACACAGCTGTTTGGGATAAAATCAAAGCAAAAAGCTACCAGATTCCAGCTGACTCTAACGCTCTGCAACATGCCAAACAACAGAAGGTTATTCTGAGCAACGTAAGTTCAAGTTTCAATATTCTGATGTTAATAATTTATGATTAGGATGTGAGTTTCACGGTTGACCTGCAAGAAGTTATCTGTAGATCTTTTTGCCCCCTTTAGGTCAAGTACAAGAAGGATTATGAAAAGTTCAAATCTCTTTACACTCTGCCCAAGTCACTTCAAGACGATCCTGCCACTGCCCGCTGCGTCAAAGCTGGAAAGCTGGTCTTGGACGTAAGTAAAATAAGTATGAGTTCCTTGTGCAGGGTTCCTACACAGTTCTGAAATATATGGAATTCAGTTTTATCATGAAACAAAAAGAAATTAGAATATGGACAATCATTTGTGTTTTTATTCTTTATTACTCTGTGCATTTTTAAAATATCAACATTTCTAGAAATTGATCAAACAAGCAGAGTATTACTATGTTCATTGTATATTAAACTTGAGCATGGTCATTATTTATAATGTTAAGTTTAATGTTTGACCTGCAGTATTTATGTTGCATTTGAGGAACTGACAGAATGCCTGGTGCATCAGATTTGAGTCCCGGCCAATAAGACACACACTGTATCTCAACACACTACCAGCAACAGGATAAATTAAAAATACAAAACCCATACAAGCAGTGTGATTCAGCCCTTAAAGTGATTAAATATTTGATTGATTAACACACAAATAAATCAGTGCATAATAACACAAAAAAAATATTTAGCTTTGTTTTATTAAAACTAATTACTTACTTCCAGGTACTTTTTTGTAACCATGGATGAGTATCGTATGTTGACTAAATATATTATTATTGTCCCCCATCGCTGAGGTGGGTGACTTAGAAATGCTCTCCGTCCGTCCATTATGATTTCAGAGAGCCGTAACTTTCCCATAGAAAGGCTAAAATAGATCAAACTTGGTATGAATCATCCATGTTGTATGCCTGACCATATGACATTATCAAAGCCCCGCCCTCTGACAACAGGAAGTGACCAAATTCACTATGGTCCATCCTAATCCACCCCACGACAGGA
This sequence comes from Cynodonichthys magdalenae, assembly GCA_031762555.1. NCBI lineage: Eukaryota > Metazoa > Chordata > Actinopteri > Cyprinodontiformes > Rivulidae > Cynodonichthys > Cynodonichthys magdalenae. The sequence continues at coordinate 2,130,513 of JARVJO010000061.1, forward strand.
ATGCAGTACAATTTTTTTTTTTTGGGGGGGGGGGGGGGGCACCCCGAATATCACATA
>JARVJO010000061.1:2130579-2147410 GCA_031762555.1 Cynodonichthys magdalenae
CCCCCCCCCCCCCCACGCCTAATGAGACATCAAGCCATTGACATACTGTTGGCTCTAAATCACACATACATGACCCGATCTGTACCCTATTTTGTGTTCGTCATAAAGGAGACCTGCTCAACATGTTTGTGTAGCAGTTTGACGAGATCACTTTAGCCCCCTGTCAGTCCGTCCATCAGTTCTTCTGTCTGTTTACCATATGAGATTATTTAAATAATGAAGGCCTGTGATGATTCCAACAAAACTGCTAACAGTTAGTCACTACTGAATGGAGACGGGGGACATCAACGACGGTTGGTGTCGAGTTCTATCTTGATATTATATATTATTTTATATTGAAAACATGGTGTCAATGTTACAAGGTAGTTAGTGAAGGGAGTTTGTGATCAATAAATGGAAGTCTGAATAAAATAGCAGAAAACCAGTTGAATCTCTTCTAAAAAAGGCTTTATTCTTGTCTTTCTCCAATCAGCCCCAGCAGCACACGCATCCCTCAGCAGGCCTCAGAGTAAAATGACCTTCGTCTTATCTGAAACCAAAACAAACCAGCTCAGTCTGTCCTAGGCTGGATCTAAGACAGAGACTCCCCAAAATAAAAACTTCTGCTCCTATAATAATGATTCAACATTTTAACATATGTTTCTTCCTGGTTACACCCCTGAAGGCGGTAACTTTTACTTCAGACGTCAGAACCTAACCAACTAACCCTCTTTTTCTGTGCGTAGTTTTATTTTTTCCAATGATGTTTGAAGCATCCAGGTAATAAAACCTCATGTACTTTTACTATGAACTTCCTGTAAAAATAAAAAAAACGTGACATTTTATTATGGAAGGTGTAAAAATGCACGGTAAGAATAGCTTCTGTATGAAAGAATAAACATACATACAGCTGTGTAGATTTATGCATCGTTTACATCTTTACCCTGACAGCGTCTTTACAAGCAGAACTATGAGAAAACCAAAGCCAAAAACCACATTCCTCCAGACATGCTGGAGATCCTGGCCGCCCGCAACACCCAGTCCAGCGTCAGTGGAATCCACTATCGCAAATATCTGCATCAGTGGATTTGCCTGCCTGACATGCAGGTGTACGTCCAAGCACGCAAAGTCAACGAGCAGCTCAGCGATGTGAGTAACCAAATAACCTGCAGCCACATTCATGCATAGTAAAAATCCAGTGACTGTGTGTTTATTTATTATATTACCTTTGAATGTTATACATTCAATGTGTTTCTTGACAGTTATTCACTATATTAAATACAATGTAATGAAACCAGACTGAGAGGAGTACTTTTGTTATTTAAGCAGAAAAATGCCCAAACTACTGTATTTCAATCCTAATAGCTTGAGAATTTCAACCAAAAAAAAAATACAGCTACAAAAAAATCTAAACTTATTTTTTTTGTTGCCAGATTTTCTACAAGGATGATATGAACTGGCTGAAGGGTATTGGTTGCTATGCCTGGGACACTCCAGAGATCCTCCGTGTGAAACATGCTGGTAATCTGCAGAGTGAGGTGAGCCTATTCTGTATAATTATTTTTTATCTTTCCTCACATGTTTTTTTGTTTTTTTAGTGAATAGAAATGCTGAATACCATGTTTTTCTTGCAGAGCAAGTACAGAGCAAAAGGTATCGAGGCGTTCAAGGACTACACTGTGGTGACGGACACTCCAGTTTATGAGACAGCCAAGCAGAATGCTCAGAACCTGAGTGATGTAAGCATATTTTGTTTTGCAGTTTTTGGCTTTTTTTTGATTATTTTCTCATTTTACCTAAATCTAAATCAGTCGACTCAGTACTGTTGATTGATTACTTAAAATACAAAGAAAAGTTACGAATTCCTTATGTTTTATTTTTGTTTTTCAGCTTCACTACCGCTATGATTACAATGCTAATATCAAGGGCACCAACACCTCCCCTGCTGTTACCGTCGATACAGAGAGAATACGCTTGGCCAACTACGTCCAGAGTGATGTAAGTTTTTCATTTTTGGATTTTGAGAACTTACCATCATCTATTCAAAGTGTTTTATTTTTTATTTTTTTTCACAAATGGAAGGAAGTAAAATCCCAAGCATTTAAGTAAGCAATAATAATTTGTAATAAGAATTGGAAGAGTTGGTAAAACAGTAAAGATTGTTCATTTTAAATGAACAAATTGCAGAAACTAAACAAAACACCCTTTAACAAGGACTTAGTTCCCATTATGTGTTTTTTCTATATAATAATTTAAATTAGGAACTGCAACATTACACGTGCACAGACAATTATAGATGTTCCAGATTTAGTGAAAAATGCTAAAAAAGGCACCTATATAATTTAAGAATATTCTGCTCACATTTGTAAACCCATATTATTTTCAAGGGTTTAACCTAAATTTGTTAACTCAGTTTATGGATTTATGTACATCTATCAAGCTAAAAAAGTCTTTCTTCTTACCTCGTTTATTTTCTTTTGTCAGAACCTGTACAAAGAGGCCAACAGAAAGTCCATGCCCACTGGTTACTCCCTGCCTAACGACACGCCGCTCATCAGGCAGGCTAAGATAAACCGTGTCGTCACCAGCAACGTAAGTTTGATCAGTTTGCACATTCATTTCACATCAGTGAAGTATTTATAATGTCAGTAATCTCTGCTCATTCAAATCTGTGCAGGTGAAATACAAGGAGGCCTATGAGATGACGAAGGCCAAGGGTTACTCTCTTCATCCCGAGGGGGTCAACTTTGTCGGTGCAAGAAAGGCTCATAAGATTGTCAATGATGTAAGCAAATGCACTGCCTGCATTGTTCAGGACACGGGGTCCATCTTCATTCTGTGACAACTTCATTTTGTTTACTTTGTTCCCCCAGCGTCTGTATCGCGAGTTGTACCATAAGCAAAAGGACAAGATCCACACAACCTACGATACCCCCGATATCAAACAAGTCAAGATGAACCAAAAGAACCTCAGCAATGTATGAGACTATCAACACACACGATTATGAGCGTAAGAGTATGTGCTTTCATCCCAGCTGTTTTCTTCTTATCCTGCAGCTGTGCTACAAGGAGAAATATTATAACAGCAGAGGCCAGCTGATCTCTCTGCCCATGACACCCGAGCTCCTGCACTGCTACCAAGTCAACAACATCACTAGCGAGGTGTCACATCAGTTTTATCCAAATATCCACCAAATGGGCTTCAAGTTAGTTCATAAACTTACTTAATTCTTAAACTGTACATGTTTTATGATTTTAGCTGAAATACAAAGAAGATCTGATGTGGTTTAGAGGCGTCGGCTGCTTCTTATACAACACCCCAGAGATGGTCCACGTGCGCAACATCACCAAGTTCAGAGTGAGGTTTTAGTTTGGATGGCACAAATCGTGCATTAGTATAGTTTCTGTTGGTATCAGAGTAATTTTTACAACCTGTTTTTTGTTTTGCATTTACAGACAAGCTATCCAGTGGAGGCCAAGAAGAACCTGACCAACTTCACTGTGGTTCTGGACACTCCAGAATACAAACGTGTGACTGAGCTGAAGACACACATGAGTGATGTAAGTTTTCTCCTGTAAATATACATGATTTATCACTGTGAAAATAGATTTACCTATCCTGACTTCCTAAAAAAAGAAAAATCACAGACAGTTTGCAGTATTGTTGTGAAACAGATTTGAATTGACCTTTCCTGCTAATGTTTTTCAGATGGTATACAGAGGTCAGAGCAAAAAGGAAATGTCTAAAGTTTCCTCCACTGTTGATTCTTTGGACATTAAGAGAGTCAAGTGGGCCCAGCAGCTGATTAATAAGGCAAGTTAAAACACTTCCAAGCACTTATTTTATCCTGCAAATGTATTTATTGTTTAATCTAATCTTACCAATGCATTAATTTTCTACAGTACCAGTACACAGACCTGGCAGCAAAGCAGAGAACTCATTTCACTCCAGAATCTGACACTCCAAATAACCAACATGCCAGGAAAATGAAAGTGGTCTACAGTGACGTGAGTCTCCTGTTTCCTCAATTCTCTTTTACATTTTCCTGATATTTCTTAATTATGGGGATAAAAAAAAGCTATTTGAATTCAGTAACTTCACAAGTCATAATAGCAACAGCTTTACTACAGCAATATGATCTGCATTAATCTCAGTTAATCAAAATTCTTAAACTAAACTAACTTATTCTCCTGTTAAACAAACACTTGACGTTTTATATAATCTTTTTTACTCTCCTTAGAACAAATACAAAGAGCAGTATGAGAAGATGAAGCACAGGTACACTGCCATTGCTGATACCCCTCTCCTGATCCGCTCCAAGAAAGCCTACCTGCAGTCCAGCGATGTAAGTATTCCCAACAAATAACCCAAAATTAACCTTAAAAGACTTGAAACTACTGAAACCTTTAGTTTCTATGTACAGTAAAATAAAAGTTATGCATTTAAGTGACTTAACTTCTGGATTTATTTTTTATGCCATCCTGTCATTTATTGTTCATGAACAAAAATAAAATTATATCATTAAATAATAATAAAGTATATCATACTTGTAACTTTGAAACCAAAATAAAGTTTTATCTCACAAAAACTGTAGAGTTTCTGAGATAGAAAACAGCTTCTACTAACCAAGTTAGTTGGTATTTATATTATTTAGTCAGTTTATTAATTTATTTTTTATTCTATGAAAAAAGCTTATTGCAATAAATATCTATTTATGTTTGGGTGGCAATGAATGGATTTTCTAAAATGTTAAACACTTCTATATTTAATCAAGTTTGCTGAGTCTCACATATTTTATTTTATTTATTTTTTTGTATTCAGCTGCGCTACAAGGAGACTTTTGAACTTTCCAAGGGCCACTACCACACAGACAAGGATGCTCTGGACATCGTCTGCCACCGCAAGTTCACCGATGACATCAGCGAGGTCTGGAGCTAAATTACTGCCTGAATCATAGTCACAAATACTAAGCTCAATCTCATTCATGTTCTTTATTCTTCCTTCATTTCTGTGTCCCAGGTGAAATACAGGGAGAAGTACATAAACTCTCTGGGGACGTGGAAGTCCATCCCGGACCGTCCAGAGTTCTTTTTCAGCAGAATGGTCAACGATAACGTCAGCAACGTGAGTACTTTTGATCTCTATATTCAGGTACTGTTTTTACACTGTGGGGTATTGAGCATTTGTCTTAAATCATTTTCATGTATTTATGTTTAGGTCAAATACAAAGAAGACCTGGAATGGTTGAAGGGTATTGGGTGTTACGCGTGGGACACTCCTGAGCTGCAGCTGGCTGATAAGAACAAGACTCTGTACAGTGAGGTAATTTACTGATTTATTCTCTTCTATGCCAATTTAAAGTGTACATTTTATTGAAGCATACTCTCATTTTTATCCTCCTTTATTTATTTGTTTATTGTTTGATACAGAGACTATACAAAGCCTCATATGAGAAAAACAGAGGTAATTTCAGGTACACCTGTGACACTCCGGGCTTCCAGGCTGCAAAGAATGCTTCCATGCTCATCAATGATGTGAGTCTTTTCTCTCTTTAACCCAAGACTGAATTAATGTTTGTTTGATTCTCTTGCTGGTAAAATTACACTGAAATAGTTGATCAGGATTATGTCTCTATGCTTCTATATATCTTCTATATACTTACATCTCTCAATTTTGAAGTAAAATAATAATAATAATGTTACTGTTAGATTGTTTATTATTAAAATTTTTGATTGTGTTCAGTTTTTCCACATCAGTTAGCTTTAACTTTCTTTTCTTTCCCAAAGTTTCCTCACATGACAGAAGCTTTGTGTCTAGATGTTTGTTTTTTAACCACCTTCTGACATTCTGAGCAGAGGTTCTACAGAGCTAACTATGAGAAGACCAAGGATAAGTTCACCATAACTACAGATGATCCTAGGTACCAGCTGGCTAGGGAAAACAGGAAAATGAGCCAGGTAAACGTCCTGGCTGTGCTGTTGGACCGGTCTGCCTGCTCGGTCCAGTCCTCCAGATGTGCATGAGGTTGTCGGCAGCCCTGATGGTCGTGGTCCCCGCATGATGGCTCTTCTGCTCCAGTCTCTAGTTATTGTCTTTTTTTTTTTCTTTTTGTCCCTCCCAGGATACTGTTGCTACTCAAACAGTCGCAAGACTGCATCTGTTCCATCAGAGACAGCTTAATTTCTTGTCTCACAGATTTAAATCATCCCAATAAAGGCCAAATACAGATATTATAAATTACAAATTAAAAGTCTGTTGCTCTGTCGGCACAGATGAGCACACATAGTTCGATGGTCACACTTGGCTCTCCGGAGTTTGTCCTCCAGTCCTCCCAGTTTTGCTTCTGTTTTTTTAGTTATGTTCTCAACTGTGGCATGTTGTGTGTGTATGTTATGTGTGTGAACAGAAAAAGTATAAATCCCGGGCAAAGGATCTGCTAAAGAGTGGCTGCAATGAGTTACTCCGGCCTGACATCCTCACAGCTCTTTGCCAGTCCTTTATGGGCAGCAAGGTAAACCGTCAGCAAGTCTGTCCACAAACAGGAAATAAAATCTGTGCCATTTATGACTGAAGTCATTGATCACAGATGTGTTTGTTTCTGGTGTTTCTGGACATGATCTTATTACAATAAACACTCAGCTAATAGAAACTTCATCCCTCCATTTATCCACCTAAAAAAGCTTTTTGATTTCATGCATTTATTCTTTCATTTTCTAATCCTTCGATTCATTATGGTCATGTCTTATTAATTATTTCATCTTCAACTCATCTTAAAATGCTTTCTGACCTCAAATGGACACTTCTAAAATCAGATTTATTATTATGGAAAAGTTTACGTTTCACACATTTAGGTCCAAATTTGCAAATCCAGCTAGTTCTTCAAACCCTCACAAACTTAGTGTTTGTTTGCAGCACAGTTTGAGGTGCACATCTATCTCTCTGCAGTGCAGTTGATCTACATTTAAATGTGGTTTTATGCACATTTGCAGAGAAAAATGTGCCCATATTTATGTAGCATTTAGCTAAGATTCTTAGAGAGTGGAGATTTTGTGATATATAAGTAGAATTAAATATTTGGCATCTCATGCGATCCGATGGTAATTATGTCTAAGGAGAAAAAAACAGAGGAAGAGAAAGAATCTGCTGCATTGTTCACAAAAAGAGAGCAGGCATGTCAGTAAATGTTTAAGTCAGGGGTGTCAAACTCATTTTCACAGAGGGCCACATGTGAGTTATGGTGGCCCTCAAAGGGCCAGTTGTAATAAACTTTAACGTTTCATGTTTAACCTTGAAAAAACATGAAACGTCACGTTCCTCGTCTCATTGCTATGGCTGAGCACCACTAACAAACAATAACTGAGCTCCAGGTGGTATTTCCTGCACAGAAACAGTGTTTTTATAATCAGCGTGCATTATGGGAGATGTAGTTTATGGACAATGCTGGCTTTAAAGTAGTTTATTTAGAGACATTAACACAGGGTTATTCAACAAAATTGCTCAGGGGGCCACAGTTACTTAAAGCCAACAGCTCAGGAGTAGGCTAAGTATTAATATTCAATTCAGTTTTTTTATACAGCACCAAGTCACAACAAACGTTATCTCAGACCACTGCACAAAAAACACCAATCAATCTAAGGAAGCCAGCAGATTGAGTTGGTTCCTCACTTCATCACAGTCTCGCATCCTGAGCTGCACATTGGTGACAGTGGAAAGTAAAAACTCCCCTTTAACGGGAAGAAATCTCCAGTAGGCTCAGCATGGGCGGCCATCTGCCTCGACCGGCAGGGTTTGGGGGGACAGGAAGGAGACAAAGGCGAACACAAAAGGACTGGTCCATGTTATTGATAGATATAATAACAGAGGATGTAGAGGAGAGTGAATAAAGACAGCAGCAGAGTGAGGAAATGTGATCAGTTTGTCCTTTAACAGCCTGAGTCTATAGCAGCATAACTAAGGAATAATCCAGGAACCCCAAGCCTAATTATAGGATTTATCCAAATTGAAAGTCTCATGGACAGAAAGTGTTTTGAAGGTCTGCCTCCCATTCTACTTTTAGAAACTCTAGGAACCACAAGTAAACCTGCAGTCTGAGAGCGAAGAGGTCTGTTAGGAAAATATGGAAAAATCAAAATTAAAACCTGAAGGTCATTATGAGAAAAACATTTTCTGTGGTTTACCTTTATGGCAGCTCAGAGTCATATTCAGATTGAGCAGTAAGGGCCACTAGTTGTTCACACCTGCTCAACTTAAAGTTTGCATAAGTTTATATTTAAAAGTAAATGCTTTTATAATGCAACAAAAAGAAACAAATGAGAAAAAAAAATAGTTTGATCAAATCTGAGCCTTTTTTTTGTAAAGCTTCAGTTGGATTTGATTTCCCATAAGAAAATATTTTTAAATGACAAACCAATGGTTAAATCTCCTGACTTTTCAATTCCTTCAGTTCAAAGAGCGACAAGTAGCTTTAAATACCAGAAGCCATCCAACAGTGCAGCACATTTTGACAGCTCGGTCCTGCTGCAGTACAGACGAATACAGCAGGTAAATTCTCACATTAATATACATTTTAAAAAAAAACTGAATTTAAACCGCACATACATAAAAACTTTGTGCAAACTAATGTTCTTTTTTTATTTAGCGATTAGCTTATTTTCAATAACTCAGCATGAGCTGCAGCAACACTGCAACCTTTCATGTTATCTTCATTTTAAAAAATCTCCTTTGTGTTTGTGTGTTAGCATGTTTTTATGCACCACTGCATGTCACCATACTTATTACTTTTTTAGACGATAATAGATGATTTACTACATGTTTCTGTATTAACTGTTTCCAAAAAAAAACAAAAAACTCAACTTAAAAAAAATAAAATAAAAAAATAATATATATATATATATGTGTGTGTGTGTGTGTGTATATGGGCCACTGTTTTACATATGTGAAAACATGTATACATAACATATATAAGAAAATGAGAGTAGCAGTGACACCAACTTTCTTGTGTTCACACACCCTCCTCCAGTGGAAGTACAGGGAGCAGTACGAGCGAGCCAAAGACAAGTTCACCTCTGTTCTGGAGACTCCTGAGTATGAAACTCACAAACGCAGCAAGAAGATCACTGATGTGAGTTTTGTGTTTGTCTTTCTTTGTCATATGTAAATGCAGAATATTTTAAGGTGTAAATTTTTAATGATGATATATCAACGTTTTAAAATGTATTTCACATGCAAACATTTTAGCAGGAAGTGAAACAGCACATTCAAAATATTTAAAGATTCAAATAACCCCCAAATTGTTTATATTAGCATTACACCTATATAATTGTGTGATCAAAAAGAACCAACAAATTTAAAAAGAACAAAAGCACTTTCATGAAAACACACCAAAAGCAAGTATAAGTGAATATTAAACATCCCTTACTTTAGAGAAAAATACTCCAAAAAAAAAGCATCCAGAATCCTTCATTTACTACATAAAGAAACAGATTTGACACATACAGTATGCTGGAAGCATCTGGAGATATGTAAATAACAGCCATCTGCTGTGTTTAATATGGAAGAAAGGGGAATCAAGAATGAAAATAAACCTAGGAAGAGTTTTGTTTTGTTTTTCTCTTCTCTTCTTTTCTTTTCACTTTACTTTTTTTTACAAGTTTGTTCAAAGCATGTTTTGTTGTGTTACATGGTGAAAATGGTTAAAATAGTAATAAAAGCCTTTGACTGATTATGTTATTCCTTACATCTTCTTAGATCATCTATAAGATGGAGTACAACAAAACCAAAGCGAAGGGCTACACTTTGCCTTATGACACTCCACATCAGCAGCACATGAAGAAGGTCAAGGAGATCACCAGCAATGTAGGTCCCCTCCCTGACACCCCACAGCTTCAGTACCTACCTCCAAAACAATTAAACTGACAGGATGTTTGATGATGTGCTGTTCATGCATCTCACAGCTGAAGTACAAGGAAGTGTATGAGAGGAGCAAAGCCCAGATCAACATGGACCCCGAGGCTCATGAGATCCGTGCTGCCAAAGAGGCCTACAAAAACATCAGCAACGTAAGCAGCTTCAGTGACGTGATCAGAACCTTAAAACCAGCTGAAAACACGTCATGCGTTTCTTTTTTTTTTTTTTTTTTTTTTAGCTCGACTACAAGAAGAAGTACGAGGCAACCAAGAACAAGTGGATCTGGACACCCAGCAGGCCGGACTTTGTCAATGCTGCCAAGAACTCCTTGCAGCAGAGCGACGTGCGTTGAAGGGTTTCAATTTAAACTAAGATCTTTTGTAACTATCTCAGTTACATTACCTCAGTAGCTCTGATTTTCCACACTTGACCACAGGTGGAGTACAAATATGACAAAGAGATGCTGAAGGGCTGTGTGATACCTGTCTCTGAAGACAAGTACACCGAACTGTACAAGAAAAATGCTGAAATGTCCAGTCAGGTAAGTCCTTTCTGTCTTAGTTACAAATGGTATAAAACAAATTGTGAAAAAGGCAGGTGTAATTTTTATTCAATTACAAACTAAGTCTACTTCAGAAGTGTTGCACTTAAATCATTTCCCTCTACAGGTGAAATACAAGGAGAAGTATGAAAAGTCAAAAGGAAACTACATCCCTGTTCTGGATACTCCTCAAATTCTCCACGCCAAAGCTGTGCGCATACTCGCATCAGAGGTTAGGATAAAAAATGAACACAACTAGTCAGTGTTTGAAGCTTTGTCTTGTATGGACTAAACAACATTAATATACTATTTGATGAGTTTTGACTTCATTGTTATCCTCTCAGAGCAAATACAAGGAGGCCAGTAAGAAGACGATGCAGTCTGGCTCATTCACCACCCTGTCCGAGACTCGTGACACTGCTCACAGCAGGGAGGTCGAAAAGCTTGTCAGCGCGGTACAACTCCTTTTTCATTAGTAAAAAACTTACACCTCATTCATGAACCTGGACTGTTTTTACAGCTGCCTTTAACTCAACACTCTCACTCACAGAAACTGTACAAGGCAAAGTTTGAGAAGGAGAGGGGCAAGTCTGTGTACAACCACATGATCACGCCACCTGATGTTCAGCATGCCATGGATGTGGCAAAGACCCAGAGTAACGTGAGTTTTTTTTCCCACTCTTTAGTGACATTTCATTACTTTGTTTATCAGTACGCATGATGAGAGAAAACTCTCCCGGTTAATGTTTGCTGTGCTGCTCAGTTTATCTGTACTTTGTTTACTCTGCTGCAGGTTGCCTACAAGAAAGACGCCAAAGCCAACCTGCACTATACTACTGTAGTGGACCGTCCAGACATCAGGAAGGCCACTCAGGCTGCTAAACTGATTAGTGAAGTAAGCGTCACTCATGCGTAAAGACAAAAGAAACTGTATTTAAAAAGCCTGATTTTCTGCTGATCGTTTAGGGAATGGTCAGTCAAAATCACCAGTCAGTCTGTCAATAAATAGTGGGCAGAGCCACGACATCAGCCATTTTGTGAAATCCTGTTGTAATGACGTTCGGTCTCCCGCCCATCAGATTGGCTACCGTGAAAAAGCACGTGAAGAGGCCAGCCGTGGAGGCTCCCTGGTTAACCGCCCAGACATCGCTTTGGCAACTCATGTGTCCCAGCTGACCAGCCAGGTACGACTAAACATTCGACTGTCAGGGTACATATTACGGTCCCCGTGGCTTCTCAGTTATCACCTCTCAGAAAAGATTTCTCTGGTGCTTTTATCTACTTATTAGATCATTTAAATCCATCAGTTGTAGCCATGATACAAAAAGATCTGCTTCCTGTAGGTTTTACCATCAGATTACCTTCCAAAGCCTAATATATGCTAATATTGTTGTTGTAGATGCGCTGCTTCACTGCAGTCCTGTTGGCCTAATGAGATCTAGCAGCTCCTCATAGCGCTTTCTCTGTTATCCAGCATCATAATTTTATGTTTTAATCTCCCATTCTGACTTCATAATTTTAGATGTTTAACTGATCATATTGTACATGTCTCACCCTCAATAATCCTAACTTCCTCTCCTCTTCCTCCATCCCTCTACTCTTTACTGGCAATCCTAATCTCTTCCCACTCCATAATATCTCTACAATGTCTTTGTCTTAACTCCATTCCTCCATCTCACTGCGCTTTGTAGGTAGAGGCCAAGGCCTCCCTCCATGGAGCATCCTCCTATGATACCCCGCTGATGCGCCACATTAAGAAAATGAATGAAGTGACTAGTGATGTAAGGAGGCTCATGTCCTGAAACTAAAGGGCTACTGCTATGTGTTTGTCTCCTCTGTCTTTACATTTACTTTGTCTCAAACCACAGATGGCCACAGAAAGAGATTGTCATTTTAAAACTAGGCTGACAGAACATTTAATCAACAAGGAGCTACCAATTTGATCCACATTATCTGTTTTTGTCTCCCTGTTTGTCCTCCTGACTCTTTGTGCACTCTTTGCTTTTTTGTCTTTGCTGACATGCTGCGGCTTAGTGCTGAACATACTCAAGCACATTACAGCATTGGTTGCGTATGTGTTACTACTTAATGCTCATTGCCTTTTAATTTCCAAACATTTGCCCTTAAAGGTTTTTATATTTGTACTTATGACTGTTAAAAGAAACAATAAGGACTAGAAAGTCAGCAAGTTATTATTATTGAATTATTGTCCAAAACATCTTTTCTGAAGTACGTATTATCTGCTTCATGATGACTGTAATGATTTTTTGACACTAGGGGCAGCATCATCTAATAAACTCACACACTGGTTCTACATGTGGTGAGCTAGATAGATAGATAAGATTAGACTAGATAAGATTAGACAAGATAAGATAGATAGATAGATAGATAGATAGATAGATAGATAGATAGATAGATAGATAGATAGATAGATAGATAGATAGATAGAATTCTAAAATGTCTCTGTTTTAAAAAAAACAACTCAGAGTCAGAGTTATACTTCATACAGAACAGTACAGAAATTTCAATTTGTCAAAAATAGATTCTGAATATATACTTTGCACAAAACATAAGGAAATGTGTGTTTGGTAGATTATTTCTTTGTTGTAACAATGCTTCTTCATGATAGGTCTTATACTGTTGGAAAGCCTGTAATATCCCTTTTAATTGGTGCCATATTTGTAAGGAACATGCATTTGTAGGATGAGCAATGGAGCTGAGTATGTGGGTTGTGCACATATGTTATATATTTCCAACTCTTCTCTGCCAAACACCTTATTTTTCTGTTCTCTTGTTTTGAGTTTGTGGTTCCTCCAGGTGCTGCCAATCATAAGAATTATTGCCAAGAAGCAGTAAATAATATACTAAACACACATTTTCTTACTTTTTGTGCCAAGTTTACATATTTGCTTATCAGGTTGTATTAAACATATTTAATAAACACTGTAGTTGAAGTGTTAGTGTATCATAAACTTTAAAAAAATCTAAAAAAGACAAATCTGAAGTGTTTTTTAGTTTCCTTGTAGAGTCACTAAATTTTCTCTACATTCTCTGTTTAAAAACATTTCTGAAATTGAATAGTTATAAAGAAGTGAGACTTTTAGTCAGATGCATTTTCATGTTATGCATGAACTGTAATTGATCCCAAATGAATTTTGACTCCTGAGGTATGAAAACTTCTACAGGATGTTGTCTCAGTACACACCTTTGTTTGTGATTTTACCCTGTAAAGTGTTTGACTATCTCTGACAGTGTGAAAACTATTTTCTTTTCAATATTCTCATTAAGGTTATAATGTTAGCAGAGTCCATCATCTGGGATTAATTAGCACCATCATCAAATGAATATAAAGATGCATGTAAAACGTGTTCAATACAACAATACAAAGTTTGAACATTGTTGTTTTATTGGATTGTGCAAGTGACAGAAAATAAATTGCATTCAAGTTGTCAATATTTAGTATGCAGCATGCCCAAAGCAAGAAAATTATACATTTTATTTACTAATAGTTTTGTATAGACAATCAAAGGTTTGTCTTTTTGTGGCTGTGAGTCTATACATCCTTCACTGGTCTGTGGTGGGCGTATAGACCCTGTAAGCTTTTGTTCTTTAACCTGTCCTCAAGAATTTCTGTCACTAACATCTGTTTCATCCCATCAGGTGAAGTACAAGGAGAAGTTTGATAAGGAGGTGAAAGGAAAGAAACCACAATTTGACCTGAAGGAGAGCAAGATTTATAAAACTTTGAAGGATGCTAATGATCTGGCTAGTGAGGTAAGTGTACTCCTTGTCATCAGTACACACCAGGGGCCTCATGTATCAACAGCGTGTACACACAAAAAGTTTGCGCACGCCCTTTTCCACGCAAAACTCTAGGGCACTCATCACTTTGCGTGGCTGCAGCACATTCTCACGGCAGGTGAAAAATGTGTTTATATTTACGCACCATTTCACGCAACGTTGGTTTTGATACATCCCGACGTGTGCGTAGAACCTGGCGCACGCAACTTTTTTATGCGTACGCACCGTTTATACATAAGATGTATCAAAACTTAAATGAACGTGGAAATGTGCACAACCCTGCGACAACTCCAAGGCTGGCGTATGCACGTTTCTGTGCCTCTGGTTCCTTCGGAGACACCTAGAGGTGATTCTGGGAAACTATTAATGACGTGTTCTCACCAGACACACATTATTAACAAATATTATGCATCCACATTACATCCACATGTACACACTTAGATAAAGGACGCTCAAAGTTGTGACAAAATTGGAACGGATTCAGCCTTACTGGAGGATATAATAAAAAGTGTAACAGTAGAACCTTTATTTATACACAGTTCTGATCCACAATGACAACTCATCAGCCATGTTCAGCTTCTAAGAATAATTATTTTGCATCTGTGTTGGGAGCTGCGGTGCTCTGGGAGCGCGACACAGTGACGAGGAGCATGTGCAGCGCTCACACTGGTTCCACAGAGGCTTTCCAGAAGGAGCTGGTTGAGCCGAGCCGAGCCATGCCGAATGGAACGGCCTCATCTGTAAATTTATATAGCCAACAACTTGTCATGTCGTGAAAACTCTCCACTGAGGCGCAGAGACTCGTTTCTTCATGTTTACAGTCATTATGTTAATAAACTCATGTGCAAAGTTAATATTTCCAGACTCAGAATGGAGGGCTGCACTCAGTGAACTCCCAGTAGGCCTAACAGCAGCTTCACACATACACACACACACACAGGTTTGTTTTTATATTCCAGTGGGGACCGTGGATTGACTTCCATTCATTTTGTGGGGACTTTTGGGCACATATGAAATATGATAAACTATTAATTATTATTAAAGTATTACTTTAATAAACCTTGGAGCACCACTCCCCTTATTTAGTTACACTTTGTAGCTCAGGAAAGGGAAGCTAACCTGTTATGATAAATAATTAGTTATTATCAGTCTCAAAAATTCAGTCCCAAATAATTGTGAGTTCTTGTCTCAGACAAATCACCAAGATCTTTTCAAGACACAAAACGACGTTGATTAAAGTTGGTATGTTCTCCACATACCATTTATTTACAGATTACTATAATACAAGCTATGGCAGAGATGGAATGATGAGATATTGTTTCAAAACAAAACCACATGAATTAATGACAAGACTTGACCTAAAATCAACACTGGAAAATTATGACAACTGATCCTTATGAACTTAAAGGGTAGATTGGTTGAGCAATAAAACAAACAAACAAACAAACAAAAAGAAAAAAAACAAACAACACAGCTAAAGACGGGAGTTTTTGAGGCAAGAGGAATAATTTAGAAGGTTATTCTAAGAAAAGGAAATTTAGCTACTGGTGTAGATAAATTTATAGCAGTTTAAGAAAAGTTATGTTTGTAAAGTTATGTTTTATCAAAACTCGTACAAAGAGGGAATCAACTTTACCCTTAGCCTCTGAGCACCTTTTAATAGCACCAGCTAATGGTTCATTTATAAAGACCTCACTTTAGTAACTATGTCACAAACAAGTACACACACACCCACAGAGTGACACACAATCACTCCTCCTTGAGGTTGAGGTACAATAATCCCAAATAATCATTTAATTATGAAGAAACTGTGCTGGAAGCAAAAATTAATAAATAAAACACTCATATTGCATATTTAGCTTTTTTATTGTATTAATTCAGCAGTTTGTAGATACACAAGAACCCATCTGTTAGGCCACATGTATCATACAAGATGCAGATGCTAATATTAGATTAAAGTATGGTGACGAGTAATATGCTATTGTCAGAAGACTTAAAGGTACTGCTCAGGAAGGATTATGGTTTCATTTAAAACACAGGAATCAGAAATGGTGCAAAAGATGATTTGTATTTAAGTTTTAGAAGTTATTATATAAATAAAAATGCTCTGTCACCAATTAATTAACTGGTTCAATATTTCAATAAACAGAATTTTTTTTAATACCTTGATAATCCTACCATACAGAAGGAGATCCAACAGCTCTACCTCCAGGTTCTTTGGGCCGGAGGCCTGTTAGCTCGCCATATGACCAGTTCATTTGCTTCCAATTTCTAAGCACAAGAAAACCAATTTTCTTGGAGAATAGAGGTTTAGAATAAAAATGTGATGTTCAAAATGGTGTTTTTGAATAAATGCAGGACTTCACTGGAATTACTCTCAAAAACTTTATTCTCGTCTCTGGCTCTAATCAGTTTCAGCACAGCCAGGCCTCAGCATAAGATCTTGAGCCAAACCCAAACAAAAACAGCCCAGCAGGCTGACTAACAGAGACTCTGCAAAACAGTGACGTGCGGTGAGGTTCATGGATGGTGAGGCACTCAGTTAATCAGAATCAGATTTACAAATATATGAACCCTACAGAACAACCTATTCACCATATAAC
>JARVJO010000061.1:2242821-2253498 GCA_031762555.1 Cynodonichthys magdalenae
TCTTTACATTAGAACTGGAGGCCAGATTAATGCATCCAGAGGAAGTGAAAGGCTGCAAAGTTGATCCCTAAGATGTTAAAAACCACAACACTACAGAGCAAAGGGATAACAGCATCTTGATGAAGACAGTTTGTGCCTGACTTTCAAACATAGTAAATACAGACACTGGAACAGGCACAATCAGTTTCAAAGTTTGAGAAATGACACTGTAGATGTAACATTATTATGTTTGCAGTCCTCGCTGCATACCAATAATAAATCACCTTTGTGTGCAATCAGGTTTGCTCATGGATTTAGTTATCAGTTTTCAAGTGTTGAGAAATCAAGGCCAAAGTCTTTTAAAGAAAAGAATCTCTTAAAAAACTGAAGGGAGTTCCTGAAGATGATGTTAATGATGAAGCGGATGATGATGATGAGAATGAAGAGGAAGAGAATAAGAGTGTATGGTGTGTGTTTTTTTGATCAGATAGCAGCAGTTGTGACAATGACACTGCAGGTCCAGAGCCGCCTCAACAGGATGTTGGACCGAGTGCAGGTGAGATCAATAATCACCTCCAATACTTTGATCAATACTGATACAATGAAGAAAAATCAAAACAAACTATATGTAATTTAGCTGTAAAATGAAACATTTTTCAAAAAAATTTTGCATTTATTCAAATTTTTCTTTCATTTTGAAATCATGTGTCAGTACGTTACTGTAAGTTGTCTTACTGTTTGTTTAGTAGTAATAATAAAAACTGGCTGATTACAGCAGAACTCTGTCGTCATTAGAAGGAAAAGCGGCAGCAGCAGCTGTAGCTATAAATGAAATAAAAGTTTTCAGGATATGATAACTTTTCCCATATTTCCCTTTGACATTTTGACTCTGACCTAAGATAGCTTTATTTTAAATCACTTCTTAGAAATGGTTCTAGCTTTGTGTTGGTGTAAAGGTCTGTGAGACACCAGCAGCTTGTTGGTGCCTGCAGAACAGTGCTCAGGGCAGCAGTATTTCATGCTGATGATTGTGCTGTCTCCTCAGAGAGTCAGATGGACAGAACCCATGAGCTGGACAACTACTTCCTGGAACGTAATCTGGACAAGGGCGTTGGTCATCCAGAAACCATTGTTGAATACCTGCAGTGCAGCAACACTGCCATCATTTACCCAGAAGCCCCGGAGGAGGCAACAACGCCTGAGGACACCGGTCAAGATGAGGGGGAGCACGGTGAGAGGCATTCCTCAGAGGAACACATCTCCCTCTTTCCCCCTACACTTTTCTAGAATCTGATGGGATCTAATAGACCTCAGAGTACGCTTTGGGGATGACTCTCAGTTACAACCACCTCTGTAAAAATAATACCTGACTGCAGATGATATAAAAAAGAACCCAGTTACATCATAAAGCATTTGAAATGTCCATTTATTAAAAAGTAAAACTAGAAAAACTTCAGGAATGGATGGAAAAGGAAAAGGAATGGTTGAATAAGTTTGTTTTAGAAAAAGAAAAGAGCTGAAACAACTTTTAATGTGAACTTTATACAGATCAGCTGATCGTCACTGATAAAACTCAGCAAGCTATATTTACCTAATCTAAAGGGGTTAAGGTTTTAGTAGCGTTTGTTTGTTCGTTCATCTGTGCACAAGAAAACTCAAATAGTTATAGACTGATACATTTTTTTAAATAATTTTTCTGGCATGCTGGGTTGTGACAAAAACAACTGATTAAATGTTGGTGGTGATCTGACTCCATCTGTCAGTGACCTGGCACAGAAAGTGAAACTTCAAACAAAACTGATGATGTCATACTGTGACGGCCAATCAGCACCCAGCAAAATTTTGTTTTTTTTAATCTTTTTTGTTTTTTTTAAACCTTGATTTTAATAGGTAAGTCAGTTAAAAACTGTTTCTCGTTCATAATGAAGACCTGATGATGACTGTTCCACCAATCACAGCTCAGCAGCTGCACATTCTCATCTCTATAATCTAGGGTCTTTGCAGAGGTTTTCACTGAGTGCTTCTAGCTTCATAAATATTTTGGTTTTACAGTCAGTGATCTTTGACCTCTGATCTTCTGCTGCAGACCTGCCTCTCGGTGCCACAGACGACTTTGCTCAGCTGCTGACTTGTCCATACTGTGAACGTGGGTACAAGCGTATGACATCGTTGAAAGAACACATCAGATATCGCCATGAGAAGATGGAGGAGAGCTTTACCTGCCCACTGTGCAACGATGCCTTTGTGCAGCGAGCTCAGCTGGAACGTCACATGACCTCTCACAAGCCTGCCTTGGACCAGGTAAGCACCTGGCAGGCGTCGCTGAGTCATCTGTGAGACTATTGTTTAAGGTTCTTGTCTCATTGTGGTCAGAGTTCAGACAAACAGCAGCAGTGACGTTTGATTGGCTGAATGAATGATGATGTCATCATCAACGCTCAAACAACTGATGTGTGTTCTGTAAAGTGAGATGGAACGACATGTATGATGCTAACGTGCACAAAGAGAAATCTAGAACACTTTAAAAAGGAAAAAATAAGTAGGTCCTCTGGACAGGTTCTTCTTTAATGAAACGTTTCGTCTCTCCTCCAAGAGACGAAACGTTTCATTAAAGAAGAACCTGTCCAGGACCTACTTATTTTTTCCTTTTGAATTTTTTACCTGGATTACTGAGATGCATCAGGACCTAGAACACTTTAGCTCCACAACTCAGTCAGTAGAGCTTCAGTTATGAGTTTGAGCTCCTTTTTGAGTAGAAATGTAAAAATATTTGGGGTCTTTGGGGTCAATTGATCAACACATTACTGTGTATAAAACCATGAGCAAAACTGCACACAAAGCTGATTTATTATCAGTGTGCAGTGAAGACTGCTTCTGTCAGATGAGCCAAACACAGAACCCATTCAGCATGTCTGCCTTCATGAACATGAAGATTCTAGCTGTGTCCAAAACAAGAGGCCGGGTCCTCTGAAGGCCGAATTTGTCGTCCGCTTACGTCACAGCACCGCGACGGAGGCTGTCCAAAACTGAAGACTCCTCTGATGCGGCCAACAAATACGTCCTTCCTTTGCCCCAAATTGAAGGACTGGTCTGATGGATCCTTCCCAGCCCACCATATCCCATAATGCATTGCGGGCCGACCGGAGTTTTTTTTTTGCTAGTAATGGCGGATGAAGCTAGTGAAAGGAATACATTTTAAATAAAAATCTGGCGCTATAAAAATAAAAATTTTAAAGCACTTGTGTTGTTAATACTTTTATTATTTGTATAGACATGATTTTAAATATTATTTTTGTCAGAAAAAAATGCATGATGTGTGGGAGGAGTTTCATCCTGCTACTGTTTTTGGCCCCACCCATTCACATCAAAGCATGATGTGTGGGAGGAGTTTCTTCCCCCTGCAGCCTTGTTTTTGCATGCAACTCATTAATTCCGTTCAGGGTGTCCAAGTCTAATGTAAAGGCCAGGCAGTATTCCTGTTCACACCTGTTTGCTGAACCTTTGAATCCTGAAGTCTTATTAGAGTCAGTAACTAAGCTCTAAGTCACACTGTGATTGTAATGAGATTTTCTGAATCAAACTGTTTTCCTTAGACCTCAGAGACATCCCCACTCTTATCACCCCTCCCTTACAGACGTAACTAGGACCAGATGGTATTTTGCCTACTGGGCTTAATAATCTTAATCCTTTAAGTGTGTTTTTATCTTAAGACTCATCGAGTTAAACTGTTATTGAAAGACAATTGATGATTTCAGACTGAATGTGGTCATATTCACAACATCAACACATGTTTATATCTGTCAGCCACATGACTACTTTCACAGGTTGGTTGCTTTTTAGTTACAAACATAAACAATTTTTTAATCTTTCAGTTCATCCAACTTTATTAACAACAAGAAGGAACCACATGTGAGCTGAAGCCTCAGGGTCAGGATTGGAGATCTGCTTCAGTGGATCTCAGACACAACTTTAGATCTGATCTGATTGTTTTTTACTTTATTTAACCAAGTTAATCCATCAAGAACACATTCTTATTTCTAATGACGACCTGGCCAAGAGGCAGCAAATACAAGAGGAGAGCAACATATAAACAGTTGACAAATGAACAACACATAGTACAGACAGTGTTAGAGGTTAACAATCAAACAGCTAGAGCAAGATCATGTACAAATGAGTGACAACAGACTATGTGGCAGAAATGCCATGAAACTACAGTTTGATGATCTCACTGTGTGTTTAAACAAGGCAAATGGAACAAAACATGTAAGTCATAGTGTTATTTTGCAGATGGTTCCAATCATTAGCTGCAGAAAATAAAAAAAAAGAATGGGAATGAACATTGATGGATTTTTAGTAATGAGCAGAGGTAAGATGGGGTTTTACCAATTAGGGTGTTATAGATGAACAGAAACAGTTTGTTTGTCTGTAGGAGTGAAGAGAGGGCCAGATCACCAGGGAATAGAAAATGCAGTGTTGGATCCTGAAAGGTGACAAATCTAATGTCTGCTTGGTGAAAGAGTATCCAGTTTGTGGAGGAGTTGTGGAAGCAGTTCTGTAGATGACATCAGCAAAGGTGAACACTAGAAGGATTATCATTTTTACCAGAAGATGCTTAGCAGGTTGAGTCTGATGATTTGTTTCGGAAGAGAAAACCTATTCTGGATTTGAGTTTAGAGAGCACAGTGTTGATTGTAATTTCATATGAGAGTGAAGAGTTGGGTCAAATCCCAAGGTATTTGTAGCTGCTTCTAAGCTGGATCTCGGAACCATCCAAGGAGAGGATTTACTGAGGGGGACAATTTAGGGGAGGTTTCTGTTAAAGATCATGCAATTTGTTTTCAGAGTGTTCAGTTTCAAATGAAGGTCAAAAAAGGCATGTTCAATGTTATTAAAACTAATTTGTAGTGTGGAGAGCGCAGAGTTAAGAGAGGTGCTAAAATTAGAAATGATTGTGTCATCAGCATAACTTGACATTTACTTACAGAATTTGTAACATTGTTGATGTAAATGCTGAAGAGAGTTGGGCCATGTATGGAGCCTTGGGGACTGCCTTTGCAGATGGGTAGTGGGTCTGACAGGTGACCCTCCCTACTACACTGACTGTGTATGCCCATAGGAGTAGCTTCTGAACTAAGATATTCAGCTCTCTGACAAACTGATGTTTCTTAGTCTTCCCAACAAGATGGAGTGGTCTACAGAATGGAAGCAGTTGGCCAGGTTGACGAAGACAGCAGTTTTTTTATCAATCACACAAACAATGACATTCACAACCTTAAGTGTGGCGATGATGCAACTGTGCCCTGATCTAAAGCTTGACTGTAGAAGGTTGACAATATTGGGTGTTTCCAGGTGATCAATAAGCTGTGTGTTGATTAGCTTTTCAAGAATGCAAATGGGTTTATAGCATACCCTTGAACATGGGGGGACTGTGGGAGATTATGTAACAATAATGTTCTTCAACGGTGAAACTGAAGATTTATGTCTTATGATTAGTCATCAGTTTTTGAATGATCTTTCTTCTTCTTGCTGTCTGCTTTAACTTGTGGTTAAAGAATGTCAGAGCTGCTGCATCTGACAAGTAAATTAAGTGATTGTTCAGGTCTGTGCTTCATCTGAAACTGAAATATTTAATCTGCCACTCTGCTGATGGGGGAGGACCCCGCTCCCTCTACTGTTTATGTTTGTTTCTGTCTGAATTTGCATGTGAAATGTTGGGAATGCACCTCCTCTGAACATTGTCATCCCACACCGTTTCTCAGAAAGCCTTTGACACTTAGACATTCAGGAGAGTCTGTCTCTGTCATGGTGTGTTCTTCCCCAGTTCCACTCCCACTCCCCCTCTTTCACCTCTAATCTGTTTCTTCTCTCTGCAGCCTCCGCTGCTCAGTGAAGGAGCTGCAAACCGCAAGTTCAAGTGCAGCGAGTGTGGAAAAGCCTTCAAGTACAAGCACCACCTAAAGGAGCATCTTCGTATTCACAGTGGTGAGATGAGTACTGTGTCTAAACTGAGCCCTGTGTCGCCTTTCATCTTTATGTCTTCATCATTCTGTTAAAACATGTGACTTAGACTGAACACTACAATGGCTGTAAACAGCTGTAATCAACTTTAGTATGAAGAAAAGTCAACAAACCCAAATGGAGCAGGAGCATTAGCTGATTCATTGGTTTCATGACTTCTCTTAGATTAAAAATCAAAGTGCAGATAACGAATGTTCTGGTCATCTTCATGTGAACTTAATATGTAGATAGAGTTAGGGTGAGGTTATAACTGAGGAGGCAGCTCTCTGATCTCCTGACACAGGTGGGAATGTAGAACAAGGTAGATTGTGTTTGAAATCTAAATCAAGACAGTTGTTTAATTTTTCAATATTTGAGTTTAAAAATGTATTTTTTAACCTGAAGGTAAAGTGTCAGACACCCATCCAGATGAGGTGGTTTCTAGTTCTTGAGAGGTTTAATTCAAGATCCACTCAGGCTATAGTAAATAAAAGAAATGGAAACATTCAGTTGAATCCCAAATAGTAGAAAGATGCTGAAAGTCCTCTTTGTGTTGTTACAGGTGAGAAACCATACGAATGTTCCAACTGCAAGAAGCGTTTCTCCCACTCCGGATCCTACAGTTCTCACATCAGCAGCAAGAAATGCATTGGTCTGGTTGCTCTTAATGGACGAGTATGTAATGGAAACAAGGCTGGCTCTTCCCCTAACTCCACAACTTCCTCACGTGAAAGCCCCGCCCTTGCTCATTTTCGGCACAAACTAGAAAATGAGCGACCGCTTGGCTCATCAGATCAGCCAGGATTGCTGGATATCAAAGCTGAGCCAATGGACTTTAACGACTACCGGCTTCTGACAGCTTCACAACATGGGTTTGGGGGACCAGTGGTCTACCTGAACGGTCAAAGCAAAGGTCCCATGGGAATCCATAGCTCCTCTCAGACCACCCTTCAGAATCTGGGAGGCAGGGGACTTGACCTATCTCTTCTGGGCTACACAGGCCCTATAGGGCACAGCCTGAGTGAGGTCCAGAAGGTACTTCACATTGTGGATAATACTGTGTATAGACAGAAGATGGATAGTAACCCAGAGGAAATATCCAAGCTCAGAGCCTACATTAAGGAGCTAGGGGCCCAAATGGAGGCCCAGGCTAGTTTTCATATGATGGGTCAATGCAGCTCCACTAAGAGCATCATTGACTACACACTGGAGAAAGTCAGTGATGCCAAGAACCTGATCAATGAATCCAAGATGCAAAAGGATGTTAAAAAAGAGAAATCAGTTGATTTCATCAATGAACAGAAATCCCCTGATGAACAGAATCAGTTCCTTTCGTTTTCTTGCCAGTACTGCAAGGAGACCTTTCCTGGACCCATCCCACTTCACCAACATGAGCGCTACCTGTGCAGAATGAATGAGGAGATCAAAACGGTCCTGCAGCCAGCCGAAAGCAGTGCTGCCAGCTGCAGAGGGCTCATGGCAGATGAACTATCCACAACTGAGAGGGCAACTAGTCCCACTAATTTGTTCAAGGACCACATGTCAGTGCTGAATGCTTATTTTTCCATGAACATGGAACCCAACTCAGAGGAACTGCTCAAGATATCACTCGCTGTCGGCCTTCCTCAGGAGTTTGTCAAAGAATGGTTTGCCAAGTCAAAGAGTCAGAACCAGCATATGGGCAGTTTGAGGACAAAGTTGCCCCTTAGTGACCACTGTGGACTATACCACAGCTTAAGCCAATCTCCTGTGTCATTTCCTGCCATAAACGTACATGATGGCATCACTAGCAGTAATGCTATGCACAGACTTACAAAGCCCAACCAGTTTACAGCAAACAAGCAAACAACAGGGGACGAACCACTAGACCACACAGAGTTCTTGAAGAACAGTTCTCTGACACCCTTAAACCTTTCACACACCTCGTACAAAAACTCCCAGAGTACCTCTTACACTCCAAACAGCATGGAAGCCAACGGAGATATACCTTTAGATTTGTCTCTGCCCAAACACATGGCACAGAAGAGACTCAGAACCAATGGCTTCATCAATGAACACAAAGGGGAGCTGTCAGAACACCAACAAGGGTCTGGACCTTTAGAACTTGTCAACATCAAGAAGGAGGTTTTAGGTTCTGATGGGGAAAGGAACTCCATCCATCAGCTGGGGAAAACCACCAGCCCCATCTTTGGGATTAATCCATTTGCTGCTGGCCCTGTCTACACATCCCTGTCACCTCACAGAGCATTTCCTCCACCCGCTTTCATTAATCCTTCTCAGGCTGCCATTCCAGGGCTCAGGCCTTACCCAGGCCTAGACCCTATGAGCTTCTTGCCCCACATGGCCTATACCTATTCCACAGGAGCTACGTTTGCTGAAATGCAGCAGAGGAGAAAGTACCAGGGGAAAGCAAGTTTTCAGGTAAAACCAGAGCAGAATGTTTCTTATGATCCCACAAGTTTATTCTGAATATGTCAGATGAGTGCCACAGAGAGCCACAACTCTGAAAGTGAACCAATGCTTTTTAGGAGTTTCTCTGACTTTGCAGGCTGTTAGTTACCATGTGTTTTTGTTGGCCTTGGTTTTGACTTAAAATACACGTACAAATTCATGAGCTTGATCCTAGAAAAAAGCATTGGTACACTGTAATAATGTATTTATTTATGGCCAAACACAATGACTCTGGTAAACCTTAGCTCAGTTTTACCAGTTCACTACTGAAGGGTCTGAATGAGGCTCCTCAAGATAAAATCTGTGCTCACAAGGTTGTACTTTCAATGAATCAGAACCCTTAAAGGCTCAGTTAGTCACATTTCTTCAGTCCCTACAGATGTCTTGTCATACGCTTCAACCCATCATAGTTGGTCCCATTTAAGGGACAGAGAGTAGATGTAGGATGTTGCTGGTCTTCCTCTGTGACCATGTGCTGGTTCTCAGCATACAACACAACACAGATCATACTGACTGGGGAGGGGGGGCATCTTTAATTCCCAGTACAGTGCCAATATTTGGGCAAGATAAATGAATAGCTAGTTAAAGTAAAGTTAGTTCAAGTTTGTTAAATCCCAAGTTAGTTACAGGTAAAATTGGTTCAAATTTAAAGTTAAAGTTTAAAAATAATAAAGTTATTAAGTTTACTTAAAGCTAGTTAAAAGTAAATTAATTTAAACTAATTAAAAAGTTTATTTTGTCAAAGGTAAAGTTAGTAAAATGTATTAAAAAAGGGTTTGATCTAAAATGTCCTTAAACTGACAGACCTGTGGTAAGGGTGGGGATACTATGAATTGATACCAAGTAAATACAGATCACTGATTCTGATTAATTACATGACTTTTGCCTTTAATTAGTTGATTCTGATAAAAGACAAAGATTTTAGGCAAACAATACCAACTAACTACAACAAAATAGAATGATGTAACAATATAAAAATAATCAAATCATTTCTCTATTACCTTCTACTACACACAATGCAAAATGACAAAAAAAGAATGTAAGAAAAATATAAATAAAACAATGTCAGTAACAACAAAAACTAACTTCCATCCCACACATGATCACAGGATGATGTAGAGGACTAATAACTAACGTCAAACAATTAAGAGATTCTGCAATGCTGACCTTATTTTTCATTTTATTTATGAAAAATAAAGTCAAAAAAGTGAAAAGTGAACAAAAGAATCAATCTCATCCCACTAGTAGTGATCCGATACTGGCACTCATCTTGGTATGGATAGATGGATGCTCCCACCCCTAACCTAAGGTGGAACATTTAGGACGGATTCTGTTCACCTGGACTCTGCTGGTTCAGGACAGATTCCTGCACCTCCCGGTCTACTGTCTACCCTACTGTTTTAAGAGTCTCCTGGATGAAGGGACTTACCCAGGTTGTGCCCTTAAGCCCTGTCCAGACTTGGGATCATGAAGACAGGAGGGGGTGTCTCAGAGCGTGAAGGCGACAGGTGTGGGATTATGATTGAAGCTGTGTCTCTGTCTCAGGGGGTGCTGTTGGACGGGACGATGGACTCTCTGTCAGATAGCGACTCTCTGCTCTCCAGGAAGAAGATTAAGAAGACTGAAAGTGGTACGTACGCCTGTGACTTGTGCGACAAAACATTCCAGAAGACCAGTTCCCTCCTAAGACACAAATATGAGCATACAGGTATATATAACACCCAGACATTTCTTCTCCTCCTCCCACCCCTCCATGCTTCTGTCCTCACTCTCTTTTATTTTATGTGTTCATGTTTTCTTTCTCTTATTTGTTTCTTTTAATTTCTCACATAACTCTTTTGAGTTAGTTTCTGGTTTATTTCTCAGCAGGTCTTGACTTAACGAGTTCCTTTTCTTCAGCAGGGGTATGGAGGGTAAGATAAATTCAGACAGAATCTGAGCCTTGATTTCTGTGAAACCTTTTGAGCTGAAGAAGAATAGCCAAGAAAATATTTAATATATTTTAAACATTTGAAAACAGAACCAAACCTTGATAAACTCATCTGTAAACTGTTGCTGTAGAAACCAGGGGCCTCATGTATGAAGAGTGCTCCAGGTTCTGGACTTGAGGTTCCACAGCTCACTGAGCTGACTTGGGACTCAGTCCTGACTGAGCTGTGGAACCTAAAGATCCGTCCTGACTGAGCTGTGGAACCTAAAGATCCGTCCTGACTGAGCTGTGGAACCTGAAGATCAGTCCTGACTGAGCTG
>JARVJO010000061.1:2294634-2306496 GCA_031762555.1 Cynodonichthys magdalenae
GAGGCCTTCCCAGAGGATTCTGGGACGTATTCTGTGACCGCCACCAACAGCAGTGGACGGGCCACGTCCACCGCCGAACTGCTGGTTCAAGGTGAGCACCGGTTGTTTCTGTTTGTAACAGATGCTTTCATTTGATCTGTCACTAACGTAAAGCTGTATGTCCAGGTGAAGAGGCTGTCCCAGCCAAGAAAACCAAGACGGTGATTTCAACCGCTCAGATTTCACAGAGCAGACAGACCAGAGTGGAAAAGGTCCGTCAGCTGAGAAATGCAACATTTTAATTCTGCTTTGTTAAAACTGGTAGCCTCACTCCCATTGTGTCAAACTCCTACCAGACAGTTTATTTTGATTCTAAATCAGTCTGATCTCCACTCATGTTGAAAGTCCTTCTTGTTAATCTGTAATTTATTTCTGGTAATCTGACCTTGTTGTTTGTCTCCTCAGAGGGTGGAAGCCAGTTTCCAGGCCACTACCACCATGATGGAGATGGAGGGTGTGGAAATGACTCGAGCTTTGGGTCACAAGACTCCCCCCAAAGTTCCACCTAAACCCTCATCCAAGTCCCCCACCCAGCCCTCACTGGTGTCCAAGGTGACTGGAGCACGCCAGCAGTCACCGTCACCTGTCAGACACGTGAAGGCACCCACGCCCACACCTGTCAGGTGGGTGGAGCCTCTAGTTCTTTACATTGACAGGTAGTGACAGGTAGTAATCACTACCTTGAGCCAAAACACTTGGATTAACCCCCTCCATCTCCCTCATCAGGCCGGTGAAGTCCCCCATCACTACACGCAAACAGCCTGCCCCCTCTGCTGAGGTCCCCCCACCATGGAAGCAGGGAGGTGACATCAGCAGAGGAGATCAGTTAATTCCATTGAGCAGAGAGGTAAGGGCTGGACATCAGGTCCATGTGTGTGTGGGGGGGTCATATTTACTAGTGTCAGATCAGCTGACAAGAAAAATCTTTCAATTTAAGGATTTCTGTCCAGATAATTTCAAAAATAGTTTTTACATTTTCTTACCTTAGAAGGTTATTTTGCACAGTCATGATAGATAAACACCTTTATTTACTCAGATAAAACCCAACGAGACACAAAGACCTCCAGCCAGGAGGTCACAGAGTCAGTCTTTGGGTTTTTGTTAGTCTGTTTGAGGGAGGAGCTAACCTTGTTTAGATGCTTTTACATTCAACTTTGATCGTCTTTCAATAGTCATTTACTCCAAACTTTGATGGTTTTTATTTTGTTCTTTGTTGTCCAAGTTTTAATGTCAGCCTGGATCTGTGTCCAGTCTCAAACTGCTTTTGTCCTTTAATGGAAATAAACTTTGAGGTTTGCAAAGTGACTTTTATGATGACATCAAACCAAGCAAAGACTGAAGTATTTTCTGGTTTGTTTGACAAACTTATGTCTCATTTTTAATCAGAGACGTCGTCATGAGGTTTAAATAGAAGAACAATGCATTTCTTTCACAAACAAACTAAATCTGTCGTCACACATTTCAATCATTCAGTCGTCCTCAGCTTCTATTCCTGTAATGTGTGTGTCTTTATCATTTTTGTTATTGTCACTTTGTCGTTGGGTTTGTGCGACTCTTTCTTCATCCTATCAGTCTTTGTTTTCTAGTTATTAGAATCTGTTTGGATCAGAATCTGATGAGAGACCAGATGATCTAAACTTGATTTGACAAAAACATGTTTACTTCAACTAGAGAACAACCGTGTCATGATTCTAAAACAGTTTAGAACCAAGATTGTACCGGTGTTAAAGCTGAATCTTTGTCCAGATGTCTGTCCAACACCAACAGAACCTGGATCAGGAAGTAGTCCTCCCACTTCCTCCATCGTCTTTCTGCACATTTTAACCACATCTCTTTCTGGGACACTTATTCAGTTTCATCAAAGTCTTGTTCTTTATGGGTTTTCAGGAGATTTTACAGCCTTATGAACACATGAGTGTGTGTTGTGTGTCTCTCTCTCTCTCTCTCTCTCTCACACACACACACCAGTATCTTTGCACGTGGTTGTTTCATAGTGTTTGTGTGTTTGACTGAGGCAGGTTGGATTCTGGGGGTGAAACTCTGATCGTTCTTGGTTTTAGATCCAGACTGTGAACATGAGTGGTCTAGCTGACCATGATGAACCAGGAGCTGGATCTGTCCCAAAGAACAACCACCTACATACTTGGAGCAAACTATTAGTAACATTTACAACAAAAACTAAAAACATTGAACTTTCTGAAGGTTTTTAACTGGTTTACATGTTTCTGACCAGTTCTTTGCATTCAAACTGTTTAACTCTAAACTGGTTCTGGCTAAAGTCCCAACTGTTGTCTAAACTCTGGCAAGATGTTGTGTTTTTTCTCCCATGCTAAGCTAAGCTAACCACATTCCAGGACAACTTATTTCTTCTAAGAGATGTTGGCAGGCTGAAGCTGAGAGTCCATTCATGACCTGTTTATTTCCACCTCCTGTTCTGGATGTTCTGAGTCCTCCATGTGCTGCTGGTTCTGTCTCCAGGCCGAGGGAGGGATAAGAGCCGGGGCGGTGGCCAAAGTGGTGGCTGCCGTCGACCTCGCTCGTACCCGTGGGCCGGTGCATGTCGAGGGCGGTCGAGCTGACAAGCAGGAAGTAGAGGCTGTAGAGCTGGAGTTTAAACAGCAGGCCTCTGATCATCAGTATCAAACTGTCTGGACATCATCGAGGATGCAGGCTGGGCAAACGCTCAGTTCTGCTCAGGAGTTCACAGCTGACCTGCAGCCTCAGGTCAGACTCCAGGTGTTTAGATAAACACTGTTCTTTTAGGGATCCGCTGGCAAATAATTCAGTCCATTTAAACACTTTTACTATCAGTGGAAAAACTGCAAATATTCCAGTTTTACAGGTTAGGATGTGAAACATAAAGAGTCTTTGTTTTCTGACATTAATCACTTCCTTCAAACAAAGAAGACCACCTTTAAAAGGGGACATGTCAAATTTCAGCATTCTAAAACCTACAGGGCAGCACTGAGCCTGATCCCCAGGCAGGTTCCCTCTAATTCATACCTTCATGCATGAGACCAAAACATCTGTCTGTGAGCCCTCAGGAGGGGGTGTGGGGGGGCTTCCTGTGCAGGTGATTCTAGTTGTACAAACGGAGCATCTCATGCAGCTTAAAGCTTGGAACTCCACACTTTTCAGATGGATCAACTTCAACTGCAGAATATATGTATTTTATTTCTTTATAATGGAAGAAGGACTCCAATAAAAAACTCATGACCAAATTACTTGCCAGTGCTCAAAGACAGTGACTCAGAAAATTAAAAAAAGCATTAAAAAATGAGGTAGATGCTTCAAAACAGAATGATTTTTAAAGCTTACATTTTACTCCAGTAATACAACCTTCTTGGGATGTTAATGATTCTTTCCACTCTGTTACTGCAGATTCAGAGTGCCACAGAAACTGATCCCACCTTGTGTCCAGTTCCACATTTCACAGTTTCTAAAGTTTCTGTTCCAAAACCAGAGTCTGGTGGGGAGGTAAGACAGGCAGCATCAGGCAAGCAGCAGAAAACAACCTGTGTTTTATTCTCACCAGAACTGACATGTTGTACATCTGTCAAACTTCACACCCAAGAGGTTCCACCAAATTAGTCCCAAGTTCAGGGTTCTTTGTGAAACAACTAGTTCAACCTACTGGCAAGTTTCTGCTTTAACTCCTGTCTTTTTTCCAAAAGGTGTGGTTATGGTTAGGGTTAGTTGGTGTTGGAGGCAATGATTCAGTTGTAGTGTTTGGATGTGACAGCAGTCAGCTATAGGTCACATGTGCTGACAGACAGCTGATGTTTTATTGATTAAATATTCTGCTCAGGTATTTTCATCTGTTCCAAATGATTTGTGTGAAGAACGTTTCAGAAAGTTGTGTTTGTTTTAGTATTTGGCGTACCATTAACAGTTCAGTACTCAGCATGCCAACATTTCACGTTCTTTCATGACGTCTCATTGGTTCAACATCTACCTACAAATGAACAACTGAGACCTCACTGCAGCTCAGTCCTTACTTTGATTCTGATTTGGACTCAGTAAATCTGTCTCCTGTCCTTTAGCGTCTCCATCTGATACAGTCTAATGTAAGGCCAAAGTCTAAAACCTCCTATTGTAACAGTGCAGCTAGTGAAGGACTGGAAGCAGGTCAGCAGACACATGTTTATTACTGCTTGCCTGAAGTGCCAATATGTTGAAAAGTGTTGAAATATTGACAAAATCAAACCATTTAACCTGTCCACACTCATAACCTTATTCATTAATCCATGAGCACCCTTCATCTCCTGCCCATTGTTAATCCTGCTTCATCTAAAGTTGACTTCACTTGAAGCTGCTGTAGTTTTAATCAAACTAACGTCTCATAGATCCTCCAGCAGCTGTGTGAACACAGACTGTACAGGTAAAGCGTCTGAGCGAACTGTCCTGATGATGGTGTGGCTCTTCTTCCTCTTTGGCTCGATCAGGTTTCCATTGCCGGTTCGGCCATCGCCGCTCTGCAGAAGGAGTTCTCCTCATCCTCTGCTAGAAAGA
Source organism: Cynodonichthys magdalenae (assembly GCA_031762555.1). NCBI lineage: Eukaryota > Metazoa > Chordata > Actinopteri > Cyprinodontiformes > Rivulidae > Cynodonichthys > Cynodonichthys magdalenae. The sequence continues at coordinate 2,299,186 of JARVJO010000061.1, forward strand.
TCATCAAGCCTGTCAAGTCCCCGAGTCCTGCTCAGAAAGGGTCCAAGACCAGAGAGACTCCAGAGCCTATGGCACCCCCGTTCAAAGAAGTGACTGAGAAATATCACTATGACTCCCAGCTACAGGCGGGGGCAGTGTTCATGCGGGGCCAGGACAGAGTGCATAAGGTCTGGGGATCAAAGGTTTGTTCCCTTGAGCTGGGTGAACTGGATCTGAACAGGACAAGAAAACCTGATGTTTAAAGAGAGACTAGACTTCAGCAACTAAAATTCACACGACCTTTGACCTCTCCAATCTGCAGCTTTATTCAGACACCAGCTCAAATATCCTCTTTTACTCCACACAGATTTCACTTTTTAATGGAGCTCTACTCTGTTTTCATGTCACAAACAGTAAAACCAACTGATGTCAAAGAAAGGGATTTTATTTTCATCACAAGTGTTGGGTTCTGTCATCTGGGTTGGTAGAAGTCTGGTTTTCTTGATTTCTGTGAAAATCCAGGACTAAAAGTTTCTGTAATAACATCTTTAACCAACCTGTCAGAAGTGCTGAAAACATCATCCTCACCTCTTGAATCCATCAAGCCTCCTCTGTGTTTCTGTTCTCTCATCTCTTCTTCATCATGTGTTCATCTTCAGCGCATTTCAAGCGTAGTTTCCATGTGTTTTTGGTTCTCAGTGGTCTAACAGGTGTGTTACTCTGTGGCAGGTGGAGGAGGCGGTAACCGTCCCTGTTGCAGGTGGTGCTGTGGTCCCCCCCACCCTGGTCTCTGTAAGTGCTTCAGTTCTGCTCAAACCTTTCATCATATCAAAGCTTCTCTTGGAAACACACATTTTCTGAAGTTAGTGTACTCTTTTGGTGCAGAGCTTGAAGAATACGAACGTGACAGAGGGTGAGTCGGTAACCCTGGAGTGTCAGATCAGTGGTCAGCCCGCTCCTGCCATCATGTGGTTCAGAGAGGACTACAAGATCGAGAGCTCCATCGATTTCCAGATCAGCTACCAGAATGGATATGCCCGGTTAATGATCCGCGAGGCGTTTGCTGAAGACAGCGGTCGCTTCACCTGCACCGCCACCAATGAGGCGGGAACCATCAGCACATCGTGCTACCTGCTCGTCCAGGGTACATACAGGAACCTGAAGACAAACCGTGCACATACAGTCCTGATCACAATTTGAAGGCCAGCTGAAAAATGACAAGAATTGACATTTGGCACTGTTGGATCGTATGGAGGTTCTTAACAGAGCTTTGAAATGCAAAACATTTTTATGTCTAAATCACTTTGAAAGTTATATATTTGATCAGTTAGCATGGCAGTATGTTCACGGTTAAAAGAGGCTCCTGGTTGATTTTTTTTTATTTCATCCTCAACATAGATTTCTTTAGAATTTCCATAAGTTGTCTAAAACATTTTAGTGTGACAGGGCCTCTAGAACCTTCTAAAGATCCAGCAGTGAAAAAACGTGAATTTTTAACATTGATCCAAATCAGTCTCCATCTTCTAAAACAACCTCCTGCTGCTGCAACATGTTCTCCACAGCTGCAGGCTTTCTGTCAGCACAAAACTAAATCCTGCTGTTTGCCTTGTGTCAACATGATCTAGTAACAGTAAATCAAGTGATACCAGGTCACTGAGACCACCGGGGTTTCAGGACTAGACTGGCTACAGGAAAACTATCTGTGGTGTTTCTACCAGATCAATCTAAAACTAGATAGCGTGTAGCAGTAGCATATATGACCCCCACACAGAGGCAAAGCCCCCAAACACCAGAACTCACATATGGGCTGCAGCTGTTTAAGATGTTCTGGTGTTTATATGATAAGGGACTTTACAAATAGACTATTTTGTTGATGGAAAACAAACAGCAGATCTGCTCTCAGTAGTCTGAGCAGAGTGATAATGAAACAAACCACGTTCACATGCATGATGTCATACATGTGTAGCAGACCCTCCATGTGCAGGAGGAAACATACATTTACAAATATATCTGTGGAGATGGATGGTTCATCTGAACGGGCCAGTTCACCAAGAGAGGAAAATACTGAGCTGCACATGGGTTTCTTTTCAAAAAGTGTGTGTTTGTTCGTGCAGGCGTGTGTGTTAGCATGAGAAATACAAAGTGTGACGTGTCTGTCATGAAATGTGTGTGTCAGGGTCAGTGCGTGAGACCTGAGCCCTGTGAATAGTTGTGAAGCTAGTTTGAAAACCATGTGCCTGAGAGTCATCGTTCTGTCGGGTTGGACCGAACCTCCGGTGCCGGGCCGGTGCCGGTGCCGGTGGAGTGTAGCAACAACAGAACAGACATCTCCAAAAACGTTGGAGTAAAATCTGGATAAAACGAGTAGATATTTGAGTTCTTCAGTGCCACATTCCCACCTAAAACCTTCTCAAAGTTAATTTTGTGTCAATGAAAAATATATCAAAACTTTATCAGTTTTTTCTTCTCTTCATTCTGGTCTGAACAGCTGGCCTTGAACCACAATGAATCATGGGATTGGGTGGGTCAAAAAGGAGGATGTTTGAGCTTTATGCATTGTTGTATGTCCATACACTGGCTTTTCAGAAGGCGCCCCCAGTTGAACTATGGGTTATATCTCAAAGCAGTCTGCTAGAGCAGTGTAGGTCCGCCACATCTAGAGTCCTACTAAAGTTCATGCAGCGAGGTGCAGCTGTGTCTGTGCTACGGTTGACCAAACATCTCTGGAAAAACAAATAATAATAAAATAAACAGCATGAAAACAACATGAGCCCTGTGTCGCATGTCAGGGGTCATATTAGGACTGATACCAACTTACTCTGACACCCTGTAACCAACAAGTCATGTGAAAGTGGTTCAAGTTGGATCAGGTGCTGTGTTAACCAACCTAAACCAACAAACCCCGTTCAAGCAGAGAGAAAATGAAAGCTGGTCATTTGTTGTGTTAATATAACTAGTTTGATATGACAAAGACTAAAGCGTAAACACAGTAAAACCTTCACTTTTCTGTTTGAACTAACTTTGTTTGTCCTTCAGTGTCCGAGGACATCGACAGCAGGCAGGAGACAGCTGTCTCTGAACATGTGGAGGCTGCTCACAAACTGTGAGTCCATTCTGGCTTTTTACAAACTAATTCTTCACCTCACTGAACACAAATACTGAAACTGTAATGACTTCACATTTTAGAGTTACTGAAGAAACTAAAGAAGAGATCATTGAGCCAGACAGTCCTGCTTCTGCACCTTCCTTCATCAAGAAACCCAGCGTCCAGAAGCTGGTGGAGGGGGGAAGTGTTCTGTTTGAGTGTCAGGTCGGAGGAAACCCCAAACCTCACATCATCTGGAAGAAGAACGGCGTGCCGCTCACCACGGGATACAGGTACTCAAAGACTTTTTCTTTACTTCCTAAAAGCCTCAGTGAGTCATGGTTTCTTATTTTAATACAAATGTTAAACAGCTTTATTATCTAAACCATCTACTGCACAGAAACATCATTCAGTCTGGAAACATTTTCTTTCAAACTGAAAGTTTCACAAGTCACACAGTCAAAAACATACTGTTCAAACACAGAATACAGCTGATTTTAACAACTAAACCAGCTTCATTCTCAGCTTACACTGAAAGCCATTCTACATCTAAAGGAGACCCTTTAGTCTCCTCCACTCATCCCAGTCCGTAGTTAGGTGTTTGTGCTTGTTGCTGGTTTATACTGGGAACTGCCTCTAACATGACGTCATCACCACTGTTCACCAGATATAAAGTGGCCTACAAGAAGGAGACTGGGGAGTGTAGGCTGGAGATCTCCATGACCTTCTCTGATGATGCTGGAGAATACTCCATCTTTGCCAAGAATCAGCTTGGAGAAATCTCAGCCTCCACCAGCCTCATGGAGGAAGGTATGCCAACAAGCACTACCCACCTGACAAATATGATGCTAAATTCATAAAAGGTGGAAAGATGAAGAGAACAAAACAGAGAGGGAACCTGGGCTTATCTTTAACTCTTGTGTTTTCCTGCAGAGGAATATGAAGTCTACATAAAGAAACAGGAAGCAACCTTTAAGACTGAAGTGACAGCTCTGGTACAGGAACCCAAAGTGGGAGACATTCCCCCCGTCACAGTTACTGTGAAGGAGCAGATGACCACAACCATTATTTCTGGACAGGTATGAGCAACATTATGACTGGCTGGAAGGGTCGGTGCGAGCCAGTCAACTGAGAAAGCATCACTAGCTGTTAGAAAGCAGGTTCTAAGCCTCCTGTTATATTTGATTGCATCTGCAGGAGTTCCATTTGTCTGCCATGGAGCAGAGGATCATTCAGGAGCTAGAGCTCAACATCATGAAGATCACCTACAGAGAGATTGTGACAGAGGATGGAGAGTTGATGGTGACTGCACCCTCCACTGAGGCAGTGCAGCCCGCCTTTGACACCCCTGTTAAAAATTACAGGATTATGGAGGGAATGAGCGTCACTTTTCACTGTAAGATGTCTGGAATGCCACTCCCAAAGGTAACGCATCATTTTGTTTTTAAAAATACTACTGAACGTAGCACTGCAGACTTCAGGATGATGCAGCTCAACTCAAAATAACTTTGCTAACATTTTTCCATCTGGCAGATTGCTTGGTTTAAAGATGGTCAGCGCATCAGACCGGGCGACCACTACCACATGGAGGTGCTTCAGGACGGACGGGCCAGCCTTCGTCTGCCCACGGTTCGACCAGAGGATGAAGGTGTGTACACCGCGTTCTCCACCAACATGAAGGGAAACGCTGTGAGCTCAGGGAAGCTCTACGTGGAGTCGACTGGAGCTGCTCCTCAGAGATACACACCACAGCCTGCGGTGCAGAGGATCAGGTGAGGCTTCCTTCAAACAAAATACTTCTAAACTTTCCATTGGGAACTCCTGATCATAGCATAAATCTGTAGTTCCCATCCTCAAAGTCCAACTTTCTAACTTCCACACCAAGCTGTTATTAAGAAAAGATGCCACTAGTTGTCCTAAAAGCTAAGATGTCATCACCTAAGTTGCATATTTGGACATTTGACAGTAATTGTGTTTTGGGCTGTAGGACTGGTGCATAGCAACACTGTAGAGAGAACAAGTGAGGAAAAAAACACTCTAAATAGGTTTAGAACTGCAAATAAGCTCAGTGAAATTTGTTCATAGCTTTAATATTTAAAGTTACATAAATCTGTTTTGTGAGAATATCCAGTTTACCCAGTAGACGTCACAGACACACAGGGGAAGTGGCTGGGAGTCAAATGCAGCCGGGTCCAGAGATTCTTTTTATTGTGTCAGTGTTTGTGAAAAAAACCCAATATAGTGAAAGCTAGAATTATTCCTGGAGTAACTATGAAAGGGCCTGCCTCATGGTGTCCATTTTAAATTTACAATTTGACTTTAGCTACTATGTTATTGACCACCAAACCAAATTTCACCTTAACATGCCTAAACTGTCAGAGTTATGATAAATTCTTCCATTTAGCTATGGTGGCCATCTTGAAGTTTTGATTTGTATTCAGAATGTGATGAGGATTGTTCGTATACCACCACACAGAGTTTCAGCTCAATACGTCTTAAAATGGCCAAGTTGTTGTCGTTTCAAATTAGCTCTGGCGGCCATCGTGAATTTGTATTCAGCTTTCAGAATTTGTCAAAGCTTGTTCTCAGCTACTGCTATACCACTTTTCAGCTTTGTAAGTCTTAAAACAAATGGAAATATAGCAAAATAAGCATTAGCACTTAGCTTAAACTTGTGATTAGCATTTTAAATGTGTTTGATTAACTCTCAGCTACCAACCCATCCTATTTCAGCTTTGTATGTCTCAAAACGTGTAAGGGTCCACTATCAGTGTGCCCCAGAGCAGCTGTGGCTACAGTGTAGCTTACTACCATCAATGGGTGAATGACTGAAGTGTGAAGCACTTTGGAGTTCATAGGGACTTGATAAAGCGTTACATAAGTTCAAGCCATTTACCATTTTATAATAACTATGATTTCCTCAGGTCTACATCTCCTCGTTCTCTGAGTCGATCTCCGGGCCGTTCGCCCAGCCGTTCACCCGGACGCTCTCCCGCCCGCCGCCTCGATGAGACTGATGAGGCTCAGCTGGAAAGACTTTACAAACCTGTGTTTGTCATGAAACCTACCTCGTGTAAATGCTCTGAGGGACAAACTGCCAGATTTGACTTAAAAGTTGTAGGCAGACCGATGCCGGACACTTATTGGTTTCACAATGGTGAGTCAGACTGAAGAAATCTTCATCAGCTGTGTTTTAATGAGGAACCTTTGTTACTGAAATCTACGTACTCCTACCTTCTCAGGACAACAAGTGGTTGGTGACCACACCCATAAGATTGTTGTGAAAGAGGACGGTACTCAGTCCCTGATCATTGTCCCAGCCATGCCACACGACTCTGGAGAGTGGACTGTGGTGGCCCAGAACAGAGCTGGACGTTCCTCCATCTCTGTCACTCTGACTGTTGATGGTAAGTTCTCGTCCTGCTTTTCACCATTACTCCAGCCGAATGTCTTAACTGAGTGAGAATGGTTAATGACCACACACACAAAGAGAAACATAGATATGTGCACATACACATGTGTAAAATATAACCTTTTTATCAAAAGGTTTTGTTTGTTTCTTTCAGCCAAAGAGACGTTGGTGCGTCCACAGTTCACTGAGAAGCTGAAGAACATCAGTGTGAAGCAGGGAACTCTGGTTGAACTGGCTGTTAAAGCCATTGGAAACCCCCTGCCTGACATTGTCTGGCTGAAAAACAGTGACATCATCACCCCCCTCAAGCACCCAAACATCAAGTATGCCTTATCTGAAGTCTTTGCTATACACATCGACTGTATGCTAAATTCACACAATTAAAAATGTTCAGTTGTTAATTTACTAAAATTGTTGGGATTTTTACAAATAGTGAAATAGTTCCAGAGCCTCGGCTTTAATATATTGGGTTTAGTCAAAAATTCAACAACCTTTTACAATGAGTTCTGTATAAATAATTGAATTCCTTGAATATTTTCTAATGTGTGTGTGTGTGTATTGTATAAAAAGGAAGACATGATTCAAGGCAGAAACAATAATTTAGCATCTTTAGCTAACTAAACCCACCACTAATTTTTGTATAGACATTATAAACTTGAATTTGCTTTGTTTTTAAATCCAATCAACTAATCCATACAGCAATCCAACTTTAAAATGATTGAAGTTATAAATCAAGCCTTAAATAAAACATGTAAATTTCAGGATTGAAGGAACCAAAGGAGAGGCCAAATTCCAGATCCCTTCCTCTGCTGGCTCAGACAGTGCCTGGTACACT
>JARVJO010000061.1:2307232-2327360 GCA_031762555.1 Cynodonichthys magdalenae
GGTACCTAAACGGACAGCTCATCCGCAAAAGTAAGAGGTACAGACTTCGTTACGATGGTATTTATTACCTGGAGATTACAGAAATCAAATCCTATGATTCAGGCGAGGTCAAAGTTGTAGCAGACAACATTGTAGGTTCAGCTGAACACACAGTGAAGCTGGAAATTCAACAAAAAGAGGATTTCAGAACTCATCTGCGCCGTGCCCCTGAAGCTAAGGGAGCTGAAGCTGCTCAGGAGGCTGGAAAAGTTCCATTTGAGGTTGTGAAGGCTGAGAAACCTGCTGAGGATTCCCAGCTGAAGGAGGTGGTCAAGCTGAAGAAGGCACAGAGAATTGTGCGTGAAAAGGCCACCGAGGAGTCAGAGGAGCTGAGAAGCAAATTCAAACGTAGGACAGAGGAAGGCTATTACGAGTCTATCACTGCTGTGGAACTCAAGTCTCGTAAGAGGGATGATTCTTATGAAGATCTACTGAAGAAAACAAAGGAGGACCTTCTTCACCACGCCAAGGAGAAGGAGGAAGCTGAGAAGAAGAAGGAGGAGGAGCGCCGCAAACTTACAGCAAAGCCTCTGAAACCAGAGCGAGTCAAGCTCTCGCCCAGCATGGAAGCTCCCAAGATCCTGGAGCGTATCACTAGTCAGACAGTTTCACTGGGCGATGAAGTCAAGTTCAGAGTCAGGGTCGTCGGTAGACCAGACCCAGAATGCCAGTGGTTCAAAAATGGTGTTCAGCTGGAAAAGTCTGAGCGTATTTACTGGTTCTGGCCCGAGGACCACGTGTGTGAACTGGTGATCAGAGATGTCACCGTGGAGGATTCTGCCAGCATCATGGTGAAGGCCTCCAGCAAAGCTGGAGAGACTTCTAGCCATGCTTTCCTGCTGGTGCAAGGTACAGTACCTTAACACTCAGCTCCTGTATCATTCACTCTTATTCCTGTATTTTCTAATAAAAATCACTTTTCTAACAGCAAAACAGGTTATTACCTTCACCCAGAGGCTGGAGGAGCTCAACGCCAAGGAGAAGGACACCATGGCCACCTTTGAGTGTGAAACCAATGAGCCTTTTGTTAAAGTCAAATGGCTGAAAAATAACGTGGAAATCTTCTCAGGAGATAAATTCAGGATGCACTCAGACAGAAAGGTTCACTTCCTGTCAGTGCTGATGATCGAGATGAGGGATGATGCAGAGTACACCTGCATGGTTATAGACGATGAGAATGTCTGGACAAGTGCCAATCTGGTTGTTGAAGGTGGGTCAGTGATGAGTTTAGAAAACTTAGACCTGAAATCAGCACCTTTTAGAAACCTGCTGCTGATGATTTGAGTTTCTCACTAAAACCACAGCTCATACTTGAACATTATCAGGTGGAACTGTGCCATTTGATGTCTAGTATACATTTTTCTCAGTTTACTGCTCTAATGTTTTTGAACCAACACTTTGTTATACACACAGTACCTACCTTTGGGTACATCTTATATCAGTCAGATGGTTTGAATGAACACTGTTTGACCCAGCTTCTGCTGTGTTAGTGTTGATGTACCGTGTGAATAATGTGATGAACAGGAGCCCCGCTAGAGATCCTGAAGCAGCTGGAGAACACAGAGGTGCCAGAGACGTACTCTGGGGAGTTTGAGTGTGCCGTTTCTCGTGAAGATGCTGAGGGCACCTGGTTTTTTGAAGATAAGCTTCTGTCTCCCAGCGGTAAATACTCCATGTCCTCCCGCCGTGGGAGACACACTCTATCAGTGAAAGATGTCAAGAAGGAAGACCAGGGCAAATATACCTTCAAAGTGGGCGAATTCAAGACAAGTGCTACACTGAAGATGAAACGTGAGTTCTAACCGTTGTTGAACTTCGATGATAGATTAGTTCAGAGAAACACTTATAATAATTCAATAAGTTTCCTCTGCATCTTTCCTTTCTGGTTATTTTCACAACTGAATCTATTTGTGGTCTTGTCGTAGTGCGTCCTGTCACCCTGATGCAGCCTCTGACTGACCTGACAGTTTGTGAGGGGGACATTGCTCAGCTTGAGGTGAAGTTCTCTCAGGAGAATGTTGAAGGAAGCTGGATGAAGAGTGGACAGCCAATCACAGCTTCAGGTCGTGTACATATTGTCATTGACAAACAAATCCACAAACTCCTGATTGAAGATGCCAAAAAGGATGACTTTGGAGTGTACTCATTCATGGCTCCTGATCACGACATTTCAACCTCTGCAAAGTTGGCCATTCAGTGTAAGTCCTTTAGGCACAAGTTCTTTTCAAAGCAAGTGGCTTTTCAGAATAAAATATCTCAAAGTGTATGTTTTTCTTCTTGTGTCACAGCTATTGGCATTTTGGTGCCACTGAAGGACACAGCTTCCATTGAAGGCACCAAGGCTGTCCTGGAGGCCAAGATCTCCGCTCAGGACATCAGCTCTGTCAAGTGGTACCATGATGACACGCTGCTGGAGCCCAGCGAGAGGGTCACTATGGTGGCAAAGGGAGCCAAGCAGCGCCTGGTCTTCACCAGGACGTACGCCTCTGATGAAGGACGCTACAAAATGGTTGTTGGTCGAGTGGACACCAGCTGTAAACTAACTGTTGAGCGTGAGTCACACAGGAAGATTTAATAAGAATAAACACACAATAAATATCTGAACTGTTAGAGCACAAAGTCACATGTAGACAAATTCACCAACATCTTAAATAATATAAAAATACCACAAAGCATTTGTTAGGATTCATGAAGGAATCATCAACATGTTTAATATAAGCTGTAACCTCTTTACAACAGACTAAAGTTTAGGTCTTTTCCTGGTAAATCTGCTTCTTTAAGCGAAACAGTAAAGATTTTATATCAAAGGGATATTTAAATTTACTAAGGACTGTATTATAAATATATAAATGTTTTCTTAGTAAATGGAGCTGAATCTTGACAGCAGTTCAGAGTAGAAGAATAGAACTGTGAGGTCTCAGTCTCCAGATAAAACACAAGCAATCATCCTGACATATTCACATCCATGTAAAGTTACTGCTCTACCTGCTGGACACTTTGATCAGTGCAGTTCTCATGGCCTGTAAGAAGAATGCTTCATCATTTAAAACCCAACATTTCTTGGCTTGTTAAAGCGGACTGATATAGTTGTCAGAGTAAAACAGCTGATCCTTTATTCTTTGTTCTGAATGAGCAGCTGTGCAGATTGTGAAGCCAATGAGAGACACAGAATGCTCCGAGTCTGAGAACGTCACCTTCGAAGTGGAGGTTTCTCACCCGGGAATCGACCCTTACTGGACCTTCAAGAATCAACAGCTCAAATCTGGGCCCAAGCACAAGTTGGAGACTAAGAATCAGATCCACACTCTGACAGTCATCAATGCCATGAAGGATGAGGAAGGAGACTACATGTTTGCTGCTGGTGAGAAGACGTGCAGAGCTTCACTCACTGTAACAGGTAAGTCAGCGGTGCTCTGTGAACACTATGAGCAGGCTCAGAGATGGTTCCTGATGGACTGACTATCTTCTGTCACCAGGTGGGGCCATCAAAAAACCTCTGCAGGATCTGGTTGTAGCTGATTCCCAAACTACAGTCCTAGAGTGTCAGGTAGCCAACCCTTCAGCTGAAGGAAAGTGGCTGAAAGATGGACAAGCTGTTGATTATAGTGAAAACATCCTGAGCGAGGAGGACGGAGCCGTGAGAAGGCTCATAATCATCATCACCAGAGCCACTGATATTGGAGAATACACCTATCAGGTTGCTACGTCTAGAACCACTGCCTCTCTGAAGGTTGAAGGTGGGTGCTGGTTCTTTCACACGTGCAGTCTAACTTTACATTCAAAACATCAGATTCCTTCATAAATATCGAAATGTTTTACATTCATCAAATTAGGGTTTAGTTGTAAGAATGGAGGTTTGGTGAGACATCCGTCACAGATGTCCTGGAACATAAATCATAGAGTCGTTGACTAATAAAAACTTTTGTCTGTCCAGCTGTAAAAATCAAAAAGACCCTGAAGAACCTGAACGTGGTCGAGACCCAGGAGGCCTCGTTCAGCCTTGAGCTGACCCACGAGAACGTCAGAGGAGCACAGTGGATCAAGAACGGTGTTGAGATCCAGCCCAGTGAGAAGTTTGAAATCACCACAGAAGGCATGGTTCACACCCTGAACATCAAAAACTGCAACACTCAAGATGAGTCCGTTTACTCTTTCAAACTGGGGAAGCTGTCTGCAAACGCAAGACTCAATGTTGAAAGTAAGTGTCTCTGAAATCAAAAGAACTCTTTGGCAGGTTATTAGTCTGAAATCAAGTCCTGAAACCATTTTTTATAACTATAAAACACTTTTCTTGCAGCCATCAAGATCTTGAAAAAGCCTAAAGACGTCACATCCCTGCTGGGTGCCACAGCTATGTTTGAAGTGGGGATCTCGGAGGACAACATCCCAGTGAAATGGATGTTTAACAGCAAGGAGCTGAAGAGCAGCGAGCGCTACACCGTGCTGTCTGAGAAGAGGACCCACAAACTGATAGTCCAGGACGTGGACAACAGCAAGCAGGGAGAGTACACCGCTGTGATCGGACACCTGCGGTGCAGCGCTCACCTCGTGGTTGAGTGTAAGACTTAAAGTGCAGCTTTTCTGATCTGTTCCTCCATGAACTGAAGGTTTGCACCAGAATCAAACTGTCTGACTTATGATTTCACTGCAGCTCTGCGAGTCACCAAACCCATGAAGAGCGTGGAGGTCCCAGAGACCCAGGTGGCCACGTTCGAGTGTGAAGTCTCTCACTTCAACGTGCCGTCCACCTGGCTGAAGGACGGCGTGGAGATCGAGATGAGCGAGAAGTTCAGGATCGTGGTCCAGGGGAAACTCCACCAGCTGAAGATCATGAACACCAGCAGGGAGGACTCTGCAGAGTACACCTTCATCTGCGGGAACGACCGCGTGTCCGCCACGCTCACCGTCAACCGTAAGACCTTCAAAGTCCCTCCAAGAAGATTTAGTTATGAAGGAAAATAATTGAATGAATACTTCACACAGTAACTCGGTAAATAAATACATTAATGGATGTTGGGGATGAAACAGACAAGTTCTAAAAACACAAGCCTGGTTTCAACTTAAGTTCTCATAAACTTTGGATAAAACAAACTACATGATGTTTGGTAACAGAAAGAGAACTGTTGATGGTCCATCATGGTGTTGAGATGGTTCGAGAGACTGAGGTGAAGGTTCTGGTGTCTTTGATGAAGAGCTGACATGGAAATCTGCTCTAAATTATTTAAGAGTTAAAATAGCAAAGTTAATTGTATTACTGTATAAAGTAAGGGGGGGGGGGGCATAGGTGATTATATTAGGAAGGTGTTGAAATGCTTCTGTTCTACAGGTCAGTAAAAACAACAACATGTTGGTTTTAACAATCAGTTCTCGGTTCTTTTTTTAAACCTGCAGTTCTTGGCTGAACTAACCATGAGGCTTGTTTCTTTCCAGCCATTCTGATCTCATCTATGCTGGAGGACCTGAACGCCCAGGAGAAAGACACGGTCACATTCGAGGTGAACGTCAACTATGAAGGAATCACCTACAAGTGGCTGAAGAACGGCGTGGAGATCAAGTCCACAGACAGATGCCAGGCTCGATGCAAACAGCTCTCTCACACTCTGAGCATCAGGAACGTTCACTTTGGAGACAGTGCAGAGTACAGCTTCATGGCAGGGTCTGCAGTCACCACAGCTAAACTCTACGTGGAAGGTACCACCTCCACGGTTCTTCTGTCTGTCAGTGTCTGTCCTCTGAATCACCTCCATCCTTGTGAAAAACCAGAAGAAGGAAGCCTGACCTGCAGCTTTACTCTCTTTGTTTTCCATTTCATTAAATGTTGATGATGCTTTGACTATTTGTGCTAAACGAAGTGTAAAATGTGTCTAACTCCAGCTCGTGTGATTGAATTCACCAAACACCTGAGAGACCTGAAGATCACGGAGAAGAAGAGGGCCACCTTTGAGTGTGAGGTGTCTGAGCCCAACGTCCAGGTGATGTGGATGAAGGACGGTCAGGAGCTGGAGCTGTCCGACAGGTACACGCCTCCCTGTTCAGGTGGAAGAATCCTGTGAATCCAGAATCGTGGTGAACCTGCCTGTTCCCGTCTGCCTTGTCTGCAGATACAAAATGACCTCGGATCAGTTTGTGCACCGTCTGGTTCTGCCCTCGGTCCGCATGTCCGATGCTGGCGAGTACGCCGCCGTGGCCGGGTCCAGCATTTCCAAGGGCACCCTGGGAGTGGAAGGACGAGATGTTAGGATCTCAGAGCCTGTCAGCAGAGACATCACAGTGAGCTTTGAGCTGCAGTTACTCCTTATGTTCTCAAAGGTTCCCTCAAACAGGAACCAGTTTCTGGTTTCAACTCCTCGGACCATCTCTGCCCGCAGGTTGTGGAGAAACAAAGAGCCAACTTTGAGTTTGAGGTGAACGAGGACGACGTGGAGGGTCACTGGCTGAGGAACGGTGTGGAGATCCAGTTATCAGAGGAGGAGAGGTTCAGCTACGCAGCCATCAGGAGGGTGCACCGCCTCACCGTCTCTGAGACCTACCGGAGCGATGCCGGGGAGTACACCTTCATCGCCGGCAAGAACCGGAGCACCATGAACCTCCACGTGAGATGTAAGACATGCGTCAGCCAAGACTTTAGACTCACCAAGTCAGTTTCTGAACTTCACTCCAAGGCCTGCTGCATGTCTGATCTAACATCTGTGGTCTTCAGTGCCGGAGCTTCCTCAGATTGTTCGCCACATGGAGCCCCAGACGGCGATGTCGGGCCGGTTGGTTCGTTTCTCTGTGCAGGTGAGCGGCCTCCCCCAGCCTCAAGTGTTCTGGTACAAGGACTCCCAGCTTCTGTCCACCAGCTTCAAATGTAAGTTCCTCCACGATGGAGACGAACACACGCTGCTGCTGCTTGAAGTCTTCCCTGAGGATGCTGGCATCTACAGCTGCGAGGCCAAAAATGACTACGGAGAGGCCGCAAGCTCTGCCCCCCTCACAGTAGAAGGTCAGACATTTTTCATGATAACCCGTCAGTTTTTTGTTTGGCTGATGTTAATAAAATAAAAACCTGAGACATCTTTCTGATTCTACTGGAATTGAGTTGAAAAAGGGAAGAATCCCAGCTAATCTGTTTCTGCTTCAGTTCCTGAGGTGGTTGAAGCTGCTCAGGTTTCTGCTCCGGTTCTGGTCACTCCTCTGAAAGATGTCCTGGTCTCAGAGGGACATCCTGCCCAGCTGAGGTGCACCGTCTCTGGGGAAGGTACTGCTCACCTTCTGCTGACTCATGAATAAACCAAGTGTTCAGTTTCACTTGTTTGATGACTCAGGATCCTGACTTTCCCAAACATGTTGTCTCCAGATGTGCAGGTGGCTTGGTTCTGCAATGACAGGGAGATCCGACAGTCCAACATCTTCAGGATGTCTCATTTAGATGAAATCTGCCTGTTGGAGATTTCCAGAGTCCTCCCTGCACATGAGGGAGAGTACTCATGTATAGCCACAAACTCAGCAGGACTGGTCACATGTTCTGCCGCGCTGCACCTGGACGGTGAGTTCTGATCAGAGCATGTCTGTCAGATAGTTTCTAAATAAAACGTCTGCCTTGACTGCATGTTCTTCTTCAGTTTATTTCAGAAAGACTCGGGTCTTTCAACAGGAAGAGAAGCTTTTATTCAATGTTTCTTCAGTAAACCTCATCTTACAGGACTTTCTGATTGATGCATGCCATCTTTAACACACGCAGCTCCTAATAGGCTTTCCTTTAGGCATGAATCTTTGTTTCAGAGTAAAGTAGCATACAGAGCGTCTGACCTGTGGAAGCTCAGAGTTCTGGATTCTTCACACTCACGGACATGACCCCCTGTTGGTTTTCCAGTTCTGGCTCCGGTCAAGCTTGCATGATTGACTGCAGAAACCAGCTGTTTCCTCACTGATCCTCAAACCCTCAGCCCGACTGCACTTAGGCAAATAACCTAGATACGTCACCAGAATGTTGCTGTGTTGACCTAATGCTTCTATTCTTTCTTACTGCCCAGATGAAAAACTCTTAGCTAGCGTGTCGAGCACTGAGGCTGACACTGAGCTGTCTCACAGACTGGAAGCTCAGATGGAGAGTTTCAGGTCTCTGTCAGCGGGTCAAACAGCCCACAGTGTTGAGTTTACTGAGACGGTCTCTGAAAGTTCTTCTGCATCGTGGAGGACAGTTGAGATTCAGATGGAGAGTTCCAGCTCGGTGGAGACCAGCTTTGACTGGAAACTCTCTGCCAGACCCGAGCTGCTGGTGGAAATGAGAGATGTCAGCGTGAAAAGTGGGGAGATAGCAGAGTTCAGCTGCTCGTTTGATGGGCAGCCCTTCACCGGAGTGGTATGGGATCATAATGGTGAAAACCTGGTGGACACGGAGCGGGTGAGGAGCTCTCAGAGCGGGGACTTCTTGTCCCTGGTCATTCGTGGTGTTGGTGTGGCGGATCAGGGAGTTTACTGCTGCACAGCCACCAACCAACATGGTCAGAACAATTCTTCTGCCAGGCTCACCGTTGAAGGTGGTTAATCTTTCTTTTTTCCATTTGGTCCATCCCACTTTTCCATCTGCGCTCCCTGCTTTGGACCCTTTCCTCATGGTTTAACATTTCCTCCTAGTTTGTAACCTGCTAAACTGTAATGAAATAACAACCCTTGTAGAGAAGCTTTTCCTCCTCCTCCTGCTGCCAGCTTCACCTTGCTAATCTCATCATTCATCCTACTAACCCTTTATTGATTAGAGTCATAACTTTTTACTCTCTGACCCTTAATTACTCTCCCTAACTTTATTCTCACTCAGCTAAAGAAGCAAACCTCAAAGCAGAGACCCCTATTCCCACCGATACTGTTTGTAAAGCGTCTCACGCAGACAGGGAGAGTCCTAGAAAGCTCTCTGACCAAGACATGCAGGAGTCCAAGGAGAAGAAGGGACCACTGCCTAAGTCTTCCCAGAGAGCTTACAACCTGATCAGCCAGCTGTTTTTCCCAGATGTTGTACCTCATGATGAGCGGAGTCATCAGTTTTCCAACTGCCACGAGTATCTGATCAAACTCCCCCCCGAGCTGCTGATCAAAAACAAGGACAGCAGCTCCCTGTTCTGCCTTTTGAAGGGGCTTCCTACTCCTTTTGTCCTTTGGCTTTACAACCATGTGAACGTCAAGGATTGTGCTTCTTACTCTCTGAAACAAGACGGCGCTCTTTGCTGTTTAAATGCTAATAGCGTGGGACCAGAACAAGAGGGTTCTCACTCTTACACAAACCTAAGCTCAGCTGGAGAAGCTGAGTGCAGCACAATGAAGAAAGGTTGGCATCATCTGCATGCTTTTGGCCCTTCTGCTCACTCTAGCTGTCTTTGTCCCCCACTCACTGTTTTACACATCCGTAGGAAGGACACGTCTTCACAGAGTGACACCATGTCTTCTTCAGGGCTTTAGCTTGTCTTCTTACTGACTAAAACATTCTTAGACATGTGGACACATATGGAACATTATGACAATGCCAGACGTGCAGCACACTCAGACAACAAAAGGTGGCATGCAAGAACACCCCAGGTGCACGACCTGTCACTGAGTCCAGTGTCCATCGTGATGGAACCTGTTTTAACTGTGAAACTTTGTGTCTTTGCAGTGGCTGAAGTGGAGAAGGAACCTGCGATCCAGGCAGAAGTGAAAGGTACAGAGACTTTTCTTCCTTCCTTGGGTCTAACTGAACCTCTGTTTTTAAATTGTGTTTGATTCAAATGTGTGAATATTTTGTTGTTTTGCTGTATTTTCTAGTATTGTGATGTAGTTGATGCAGCTTTTCCAAACTTTAAACTTGTTTTTATGTAATACTGAGTTGTTCTGTCTGAGAAGAACCTGACTTGTGTAAAAACTCTGAGGTACATTCATCTCGCCTGTCATTGTGAATAAAGACATGTTGGGGATTATTATAACTGACACCAGAGTTTTCAGGACACCTCCTGTGTTTCCTGTGGACTTTAAAAGCTCACTATGCCTTTTGCCTTAATTGTCTTTTTATTGTTGAAGCAGATTTCTCATTTATTTGTAGATTTTTGGTGTCTCTGCATGTTGTGTTGTTTGTTTATATTTACAACACAGTGTGTACAGATGTTAGCCAGTAAACATGCTGGAGCCATTAAGAAATATCAACAAACATGGTGGCAGGCTTTTTTATGAGGATGTGTGCTTGTAAAATTAGAAATGGACCAAAACAACCGTAGCCCCCCAGGCCCACCACATAAATAAAGCTGACCCAGTGACTAGAAGTCTAATTAAACTTTGGGTGACTGGAGAATGACGGCATGAAATACACTCACCATCACATTTCTGCTATTAGTTGTGGTGAAATCTTAGTGTTCAAAGAGAGCAAAGAAAGAAACAAGAGTCTTCATTCAACATGACAGTGGAGTTGAGTGTCTCAGATTGTTCCAGTTCTGCTCTCACTGTTAAACTGTTTCCTGTAAACCATCTGATCAAACTTACTTTGGGAGCTGGAAGTGATTGTTTTTGTAAAAATAGAAACAATAATGGAAGCATGTTCTGGTTTGTAGTAAAGGATGAAACACAGAAGCCATTTTGATTTTGCAGTCAAAGTCCCCTCGACTGCAGAGAAAAGTTTTTTGTTTTCTTGCAGCTGAATGTGGAGCTGGAATGTGAGACTGACTTGAAACTGTTGTTGTTTCACTCAGTCATTTCCAGCTCAACTGTCACAGTGGAGGAAGAGACCCAGGAGTCGTACCACACTGACACAACATTACCTGATAAATTCACAACACTTGAGCTCAAACCAGAACCTGAACACTTATCTGGCACTTTGGAGAAGAAAAAAGAAAAACCAGTTTTCCTCAGTGAACTTTCTCCAGCAGCTGCAGCTGTTGGAGAAATGTTTGTTTTTACTGTTAAAGTGTCCGGTTTTCCAAAACCCACTGTCCAGTGGTTCCACAACGAGCAGAAAATAACCACTTCATCTTCGTATTCTTTCATTCACCAAGAAGAAGTGTGCAGTTTGGTCATCAACAAAGTTCAAAAGGATCTGGAGGGAGAGTACTCCTGCACAGTCAGAAACAGATTTGGTCAGTCGACCTGCTCCTCTTACCTCTTTGTTCATCTGACACAGACTGTGGGCACGCCCCCAAAGTTTCTGAAAGCTCTGGAGTCTGTTCAGGTGTCTGAGGGGGGGGAGTGTTTCCTCAGATACACTCTGACTGGGGATCCTCTTCCTCAGGTTCAGTGGTTCAAAGGCAGCATCCACATTGATCTTAGTGGGTTCTGCATCCTGGTGCACAACCCAGATGGGTCAGGCTTTCTGCACATTCAAGGTGTCAGACAGGAGCACGGGGGTGTCTACACCTGTAAGGCCTCCAACCACTGTGGGGAAGACTCCTGCAGTGCTGAGCTGCTTGTATTCAGACAAAAAGCTCAAGAAGATTCCATGTTAGTTCAGAAAATCAAAGGTTTGAAGATTTCTATGACTGAACAAAGCACAGAAAACAGATTATCCCAGGAAAGGGTCCGATCTGATCAGATGATTTATACAATCAGCACAGATGATCGGCAGATTATTGCCAGTGAGGAGGTGGGAACGCTCAAAGAGATCAATATTTCTGCTGCCACTCTTCATCGGGAGCAGTTTACCCACCAAGCAGCTGTTCTGCAGTCACATGAAGTACAGGAAAGGGTTTCTGTGGCTCCAGCCCACCCACCTGAGGTCTCAGCTGTTTCTACAAAGCAGCTTCATGTAGCAACGTTTTTATCTTCAGTCCAGGAGAAACAAAGGATCACAGAGGAGCACTCTGACAGAATTTGCAGCCCTGAGATGGTTGAACTTCAGTTATCCAAAGAACAGCCATCGAAAGTCATGTCAGCCACATCTGAGGAGGTCCTTCCACTCACCACAGTCAGAGCCAAAGCTTTGATTGACCAGACTCCAGAACACCTGAACACCACCACCGAGCCCAGGCAGCTTGTCTGCAGCCACCAGGTACAATCTGCTGTATCTGTTCCTAATGAACCCTCAGGTGTTCTCCACAGACCAGAGGAGGAAAGAGGTTTCAGGGTCAAAGAGGGGGATAAGATTTTATACTCAGCTCAATCTGCAGGGCAGCTGCTGCTCTCAGAAGCTCACTCTGAGCCTTTGCCCCCTTTGGACACAGTCGTTATACCTTTGATTGAAAAAGAACAACCCAAGCTAGTGTTGGCACCTGTAAGTGAAACTAGAGTGACTTTCTCTAAAGAGCAGCCATTTGAAACACAAAAGCCAGCAGAGCAAACAATCAGACCAATCAAAGGAAAGGTGTGTAAATCAGTTCTAACCTGTGAGGAGAAATACCCTCTTCAGGCTGAACAAACAAGACAGGTGGCACCTCTAGAGTCTCCAGTGAGTCTGCAGCCCCTGTGGGAACTTCAACAAGTCCTGAATCTGCAGGTTATTAGTGATCAGGATGTTTTACAGTCTGAGGGAATGCTGAGCAGTAAAGAACCCTTCACAGAGCAGGCAGAAGTGAGGACTAGCCCCACTTTGCTGCATTCAGTGACCCAAGAAGAGCAGAGGTCTGTGATTTGTGAGGGAACTTCAGAGCTCTCAGCAAAGGTTGACTATACCTCCGTTCAGCCAAAGACAGAGCAACCTCAAGCAAAATACCTTCAGTCAGTCCATTCTACATTGGTTTTACCCAAAGAGGGAATACTTACCTTCACAAACCCTGACCAACAGGAGGCAGCGATAAAACAGGAAAAGGCCAGAAGCCATGCAGCTACCTCAGAGATGAGGAGGGAGATCTCTGCAGATTATCACAAAGATATTGACCTGTCTGTAGATGGGATTAACCTACAACTTCAAACGGAATCCAGGCCCCCAAACATCCTCAGCGTGTCCTCCCAACCTCTGCAGCTGCCGAAGGAGACGCCTTTTGTTACAGATTATAAGCCGCAGAGAGCATTAGTGCAGAGAGAACACTACTGGAATATCATGCAGTCCTTAAACGTCACAGACACTCAGACTCTAGAGGAGGGTCACACCACTAGTCTTCTTGTTGATGAAAAATTCAAGCCTGTAATCAAAACAGAACCTGCGATTCTTAAGAAGCCTGTGTTTATAGAAGAAAAGGCAGCAGCCACTGAAAGCTGCACCATCTTAGAAGCTGCTGCGGAGGATTTTGCAGTTCAGATTCAAGAAGGACAGTCAATACGACAATCAGTGCTGCTGGAAGAAAAACAGATCATTATGGGAGAGCAATCAAGAGAAATGTATCAATCTGAGGGTTCATCTGTCAGTGTTAGGACCCAACCTAAACAGGTTGTTCATGTCCATGAGTCTCAGGATTGTCAGACTCTTCCTAAAGAACTGCATTTTGTTGTTAACATCCCTAAACCAATGAGGAGGAACATACAGTGTCAGCTCCGACAGGCTCTCCTGTCTGCTGTGGCAACTGATCAGCCCGTTTTACTGGCTGAAGTCGTAGGAAGGTTAGAGGCTGTGGAAGTCCAGGAAGTCCAGGTTCTGAGAGAGTCCAGAAGAACCACATTTACATATCTGATCACATCACCTGGTGTTCTGATGGAGGTTACTCTATCATTTGATGGGGAATATCCTCAAACTGCTGACCTCAGGTCTGAGCTCCAGGTAGCTCTGAAAGCAATGGTTTTCCAGGAGCAGCAAAGTCTCACATCAGAAGAACTGGGGATGCTGCAGACTGAAAAATCTCAGAAGATTCAGGTCAGCTCAGTACCCTCCAACCAGATGCTGTCATCTGTGGTGGACTCTGTGACGGTGGCAGAGACTGTAGCTGGATTTGCTGCAGAGGTATCTCAGTCTGCAGTGGTCAGAACTGAAGCCAGTGCTTCCTTCTCTAGAGTAACAGATCAGAGTTGGACTGAGACCAGCAAAGCTGTGCTTGTGAGTCAAACAAAGATCAGGGCAGGGATGGATGTCTCTGCTGCTGAAGTAACCTCCACAAAGACCGCAGACCAGGTTCTTGTCAAACAACAAGTGGGTGGGTTTGTCCACAGAGAAACCAGGGAAGAGTATCTTTCAGAGGCCATCATGGTCAGCGAGTCCTCCGATAGTCTGATTGGTTATCCTGTTGTCACCGAGGCACTGCAGGATGTTTGTGCTGAAGAAAACCAGCAGGCTGTTTTTACCACCACTATTAAGCATGTTACGAAGGTGAACTGGTTTTTCAATGGTCAGCTAGTGAAGTCTAGCAAAGAGTTCAAGTGTTCTACAGACAACAACACGTACACACTGGTTATCAACACAGTCTCCAAGGAGAGGCATCAAGGAGAGTATGTCTGTGAGGCTGAGAATGAAGCTGGCAGGACGACAACATCTTCAAGACTGACTGTGGTCACAAGAGGTTTGATGATGAACACGTCTTTCATATCATCATCAACTAACTTCACCCACTGTTTTATTCAAAACTCTTGTCTCTGAACCTCAAACTAACTGCATTTTAAAGACTGAAGAAACAAAATGTTTCTTCTGGATTTTTATTTGCAAAGATAAATTTTGTTGTTTGAGGTTTTATTCTGAGACGTCTCCACTTTTCTTAATAGATCATCTAAATCACTCCTCAAACACACCATCCTCATGTTCATCCCAGTTTCCTTCCAACAAATCATTCTTTGTGACTTTCAGCATCTGTTCTTTCTCACCCTGCTTCATTTTTTCCATGCATGCCTTCTGTCCTTGACCTAACAGTTTCCTCCTTCACAGTCATCACTGGATAAGATTGTTTGAGTCACTCTTCATCCCAGGACCCCTACATCACCACATTCAGTAGAAATAGTATAACCTGTTTCCTTCCCAGCTGCTTCTCTACTCACTCCATCTTTTTGTCTTTCTCTTCTGTAACACAGTGAAGCCTGTGTTCAAACACAAAATTGCTCCGCTGGAGATCAATGTTGGCAACCAAGCCAGGTTTGAATGCGACACTGCTGAGGCTCCAAACGTAAACTTCAAGTGGTTCAAAGATGGACACCCCATCAAAGAAGGGGACAAATACAGGATAATCAGTCGCTTCACTGCTTCCTCTCTGGAAGTTCTGAGCCCAGCTAAAGATGACAGCGGTGAATATACCTGCAAGGCATCCAATCAGCACGGCAGTGATGAGTGCTCCGCCTCTCTGAGTGTGACAGGTGAGAGCAAAACCCGTTTCTGTCTTTTCAGCTGGTTGACTCTGAGCTGTTTCAGATGTTTATCTGTTTTTATTTCCATCAGGGTTTCATCTTTGTTTTTCATTCCTTAGACTCTGTCCTCACATTTAGTTTGCTTTGCTTCATTGCAAATGATTTTATTAATACTCCCAAGCCTTCATGGTTTGTTGTTGTGTAAGTGGCAGGATTTGGTTGAAGTGCTACTGGTGTCTGACTTTTTACCACTAATGTCTTTGTTCTTTTTAATCTTTATAGAAAAATTCCCTCCAGCTTTTCTAAGTAAACCTGACACACAGACTGTGTATGTTGGAAAGAGGGCACTGATACAGTGTGTAATAGCAGGGTCTGCTCCTCTGAATGTCATGTGGCTCAAAGACCACCAGGTTTTGCCCTCAGTTCCTGCACACTACCAGACCTCTTGTGAAAAGAATAAGCACACTCTTGAGATTCTTCAGCTGGAGGCAGTGGACCGGGGGCTGTACGTGTGCAGGGCATCTAATGATGTTGGGACGGCTGAGTGCAGCATGGAGCTGCAAGTTATTGACAAGCCCAACTTTGTAAATCCCCTGGGTCCGGTTGCTGCCGTGGTCGGAGCTCCTCTGCACCTGGACTGTCAGGTGAATGAGGATACTGGAGTAACTGTGACCTGGACCAGAGATGGTAGAAAAGTCCACCAGTCTCCAGACTGTAAACTGTCTTTTGAGAATAAGACGGTAAATCTTGATATCCTAAAAACCACGCTGAAAGATTGTGGAAATTATGTGTGTACGGTCACAAATGAAGCTGGAAGTGCATCTTGCTCCACTTCAGTGAAGGTACAAGGTAAGGTTGTCTTTAAGACATTCTGAAGTGTTTGAACTCTTTGAAAATCTGCAGCATTAGAAACAAATGTTTTCAATAAATACATTTGTCTTTCTCATCCTAACGAATGAAAAATGTCTTTTTAACTGTGGACTTATTTTTTATTGATGTCTTTAATAATGGCTTTGACCAATCGTACCTCTGCAGAACCACCAGTCTTTGTAAAGAGACTGGAAGCAACAACAGTTTGGAAGCAAGGCAGCACAGCACGGCTGCAGTGCTCCGTAAAAGGATCCCCTGAGCTTCACTTAAGCTGGTTCTTCAATAACACTGAGCTGCCTGTTGGTGGCAGATATGCAGCCAGTTTTAAGGATGGGGTTGCTGCTCTTGAGATAAGGGATGTCACATTGAGTGATGGTGGAAACTACAGCTGTGAGGTTCTCAATGAGTCTGGCTGTGAGAGTTGCAGCACTAAAGTACTTGTAAAAGGTGCACAAACTTTGGTCCTTTCTGCACAAAAACATTTTTCCCATATGATTCCTTTTCTAACAGAATTTTTTCCCCGTTAGAACCCCCACACTTTACAAAGGACGTACCATTGATAGACGCAGTGAGGGGATCAGTAGCTGTGTTGGAGTGTGAGATTGCAGGTTCTGCTCCGTTTGATGTGACTTGGAAAAAGGATAAGAAACGCTTGTCTACAGATAAAAAGTACAGAATAGTGTCCCAGGGATTGCTGACCTCTCTGGAGATCCACAGGTTTGAGAGCGCTGATTCTGGTGAATATGAATGTGTTGCTTCAAACGAGGTCGGGTCTGTGACCTCAAAGTCATCAGTTAAACAGAAAGGTTAGTACTGCAGAAACTGGACCAACTCTCACCAGGACTTGAGGATTTTGTGACATTATCATGACTAACACTCTTATTTCAGAGCCACCCATTTTCTCAAAGAGAGTTGAAAGTGCCACAGCAGTTTTGGGAACTGGAGTGAAGCTTCAGGGAACCCTGAAAGGCTCAGCTCCCATCTCTGTCAAATGGATGAAAGACTCTGAGCTTTTAAGAGACGATGATCCAACAGTCACAATGTCATTTGAGAATAATGTTGCAAGTATTTCCTTTTCTTCTCCTGAGATCAAACATGGTGGGAAATACACCTGCCTTGCTGTAAACAATGCAGGACAGCAGAAATGTGAGGCTGTTCTCACCATTCAAGGTTAGAAATATTATTCAGAAAGAATTTTCTCACCATTTATATGGTAGTTAATAAACTCAAAGCTTGTGTTGTATTTTAGAACCAGCTCAGATCATAGAGAAAGCAGCGTCTATCAGTGTCACAGCTGGTGACATGGCCACATTGGAGTGCACCATTTCTGGAAGCCCTGAACTCAAAGTAAAATGGTTCAAAGATGGCAAAGAGATGATCAGCGGGCGTAAATATAAAATGGCAGTGAAGGAGAATACTGCTGTTCTCAAGATTCTCTCTGCAGAAAGAGGAGACAGCTCAGAGTACAAGATGGAGGTGTCCAATAAAGTGGGAAAAGATGAGTGCACGTGCTCAGTTACTGTTATAGGTCGGTAACAGACAAGTGTTGATCATTACTGTCATTTCAAATCTGGCCTTTGGTGACAGTTCTGCCACTGGTTTATTTCCCCACACAGATCGTGCCGTTCCACCGTCCTTCACTAAAACTCTAAAAAAGATAGATGGGAGTGTTGGTAGTAATGTTACCTTGGAGTGCAGAGTTGTTGGATCTCAGCCGATGGTTGTTTCTTGGTTCAAAGACAATAAGGAGATCCACAGTGATGCTAAATATCAACTGAATTTCAGTGAAAGTGCAGCCTCTGTGACGATAACAGGCCTAGATACAGTAGATGGAGGAGTTTTTACATGTCGAGCTTCTAACGAGGCCGGACAAAATGAGACCAGTGGAACCTTGACAGTCAAAGGTTAGAGATATTAAATGCTTTTAATCAATCAAACATTTTACAAAGATTACAGATGAGCACATTACAGATGGATCTTGAACATGCGTGTTGTTTTTTCCAGAGCGTCCCGAGTTTAAAGTGAAACCTGAGTCTCAGAACGTTTCTCCAGGATCTAATGTTGTGATCACAGCCTCCTTTACTGGATCACCTCCACTGGTTGTTAAGTGGTTTAGAGAGGAGAAAGAGATTTTTACTGGAGGAAAGTGTTTCATTAAAAAAGACACATCTTCAAGCTCTTTGGAGCTTCATTCAGTGAAACCCACTGACTCTGCTAAGTATACCTGCCAAGTATCCAACGATGCTGGGAAAGTGGACTGTACCGCCGTCCTCTTCGTGAAAGGTGCTGGTAATCTTTAATCTACAAAACTCTTCTGTCTGTGCATGACTTGTCTTCACTGTAAATGTTCTTGTTGATTTACAGAAGCCCCCACATTTACCATGAAGTTTGAGCCTTCACGACAGCTGAAAGCTGGACAGCCTCTGAAGCTGTCGTGCAAAGTTCAGGGAACTCCTGTTATTTCCATCAGATGGTTTAAAAATGAGTCTGAAATCACTGCTGACCACAGATACTCCATGTCCTTTGATGGGTCAGTAGCTTCTCTGCTGGTGGAACCCTCTTGTGTAGAGGACAGTGGAGCGTTTGTATGTTTGGCATCCAGTGAGGCCGGCAGAGACCAGTGCAGTTGCTCAGTAACTGTGAAAGGTTAGTTCAATCTCAGGAGGTCTTTACTCAGTGTTTGGCATAAAGTGTAGACTCTAGGAAGAATGGTCTCTTTCCCTTCAAGCGGTGACTTTAAAACTGATTTATCATCTGTCTTATAGAGCCTCCAGTGATTGTGAGGCCTTTTGAATCAGCTGAGCTTGTGAAAGGATCAGACATTATCCTGGAAGGAACTATTGCAGGTTCCCCTCCTTTTGAAATAAGTTGTTTCTTCAATGAAAAACTGATCAGAACTGGCAAAAAACATAAAGTCAGTGTGGAAAAAGACACAGTCACTCTTCAGGTATCAGACTGTGACACCAGGGATGCTGGAACATATCACTGCACTGTTGCAAATGATGTCGGGGAGGATTCTTGTTCTTGCCAGATTTCTTTGAAAGGTCAGTTAAGTATTTTTTGTTCTTTATCCAAACCTTCCTGTTCCCAGCACTAACCTAACTCAAGTAGTTTTGTTCCCCATCCTAACTTCACCCAATCAGCTTGTTGTCAAAGAGTCCTGTTGAATGCTGTTTATTTTCACATTGATTTTTTCTTTACTTAAATTCCAGGTACATTTTTGGGTTTCCACAAAGCAGTGTTTTCATGCATCATATTTTGTTTAATATGTATTTTCTGACCCCAAATAATCACTTAGATTGTCAACAGATGACCTGATCTGGGACATTTCTATTGTGGGCATTGCAGTCTTATTTGTGGTCTTTTTCTACTAGAACCACCATCATTTGTTCAAAGACCACAGGACATGTCCTTCATTGTGGGCTCTGAAATCTCTATGAAGTGTATGTTGTCTGGATCACTTCCTATGACTGTCAGCTGGACCAAGGATGATCATGAGCTCAAAGAAGATGAGCATGTTAAAATCTCCTATGAAAACAACAATGCTGAGCTGAATTTGACAAATGCTCATTTATCACATACTGGGAAATATGTTTGTGAAGCTCAGAACAGAGCTGGGATTCAGAGATGTGCCGCTGTTCTCACAGTTACAGGTTTGTCACATGTGTGCCTCTTGTGTCTTAACTACTGTTTCTTTTATGTCCAGTTTAAAGCTTCACTAACATGTTGGTTTGAGCTGCATCCCATCTGTCAAGGTACCACAGGCTGATCTGGTCAGGGTAACTCTAGGTGGCCCATTTATGGTAACTCTAGGTGACCCATTTATGGTAACTCTAGGTGACCCAGTCAGTCAGAGTAACTCTAGGACACCCAGTCAGAGTAACTCTAGGTGACCCACCCAGAGTAACTCTCGGTGACCCAGTCAGTCAGAGAAACTCTAGGTGACCCACCCAGTCAGAGAAACTCTAGGTGACCCACCCAGTCAGAGTAACTCTAGGTGACCCAGTCAGAGTAACTCTAGGTGACCCACCCAGTCAGAGTAACTCTAGGTGACCCAGTCAGAGTAACTCTAGGTGACCCACCCAGAGTA
>JARVJO010000061.1:2355319-2378156 GCA_031762555.1 Cynodonichthys magdalenae
CTAAAACCTCATCAACCTTTAAATAAAGACCTAAAACCTCATCGACCTTTAATTTATAGACATAAAACCTCATCAACTTTTGAAAAAATACCTAAAACCTCATTAAACTTTGATTAAAGACCTAAAACCTCATCAACCTTTGAAAAAATACCTAAAACCTCATCAACTTTTTCATTAAAGACATAAAACCTCATCAACCTTTGAAAAAATACCTAAAACCTCATCAACCTTTTCATTAAAGACATAAAACCTCATCAACCTTTTCATTAAAGACATAAAACCTCATCAACCTTTGAAAAAATACCTAAAACCTCATTAAACTTTGATTAAAGATCTAAAACCATATCGACCTTTGATTAAAGACCTAAATTGTCATCGACCTTTGATTAAAGATGGTTTCTGCAAATATCACATTTCTTAAAAATAAAAAATACATCAGTTTCTAAATGAAGAACTGAGAACCAGGGGGTCAATGGAAAAAAAACTCTAAAGTAATTCTTGCAGGTTTTCAGTGTTTTGTTTTTTTTTCCTGCAGAACTTCCTCTGAACTTCCTCACACCGTTGAGTGATGTTCAGGTGTACGAGAAGGACGAGGCCAGGTTCGAGGTTGAGGTGTCCAGAACTCTCAAGAGTTTCCGCTGGCTGAAAGGCTCCCAGGAGCTGACGAGCGACGACAAGTATGAGATGGTACAGGAGGGTAAAATGTATGTTCTGTTGATCCGTTCGGCTGCCTATGAAGACGAGGCCAAGTACATGTTTGAGGCAGAGGACAAGAGGACAACTGGCAAACTCGTCATTCAAGGTGTTCTTTGGTTTCATTTACTACAGCTGAATAAACTGGAAGACAGATAATTGTTCAGAGCTTACCAAAGATCATTCTTTAAACAAAATTTTTTTTTATTATTTCTACTTGTTTGGCAGGAATTCGTCTGGAGTTTGTCAAACCCATTAAGGACGTGACGGTGAAGGAGCGGGAAACGGCAGAGTTTAGTGTGGAACTGTCTCATGACAACATCACAGTGGTTTGGTACAAAAATGACGTCCGTCTTCATCCCAGTAAAGTGGTTCACATGTCAGATCAGGGA
Source organism: Cynodonichthys magdalenae (assembly GCA_031762555.1). Classification (NCBI taxonomy): domain Eukaryota; kingdom Metazoa; phylum Chordata; class Actinopteri; order Cyprinodontiformes; family Rivulidae; genus Cynodonichthys; species Cynodonichthys magdalenae. The sequence goes on from JARVJO010000061.1 coordinate 2,356,405, forward strand.
AAGATCCACACACTGGCCTTCAAAGAGGTCACCATCGATGACACGTCCATGATCCGAGTGGAGGCCATGGACAAGAACATGACCGCTATGCTCACAGTCATTGGTCAGTCCAACTATTTTATCTTTATTTTTATTATTCTAATTTGGACTAAATGAAACCAGATTACTGTGATTTTAAGTCAGATTGACCAGGTTACAGGAAATTCTGAATAATCTTTGATTATCCTGCTGAAAAGCAAATGAACAGAGGTGTGAATGAGTCAGATTTAACCAGGATAATGTAATCCTGAGTCAGATTAAACCAGGTTTAACGTAACATAGATGAAACCTAAAACTGGCTTGTTCCTGCAGAGGGTGACCTGTACTTCACCACCAAGCTGCAGAACTACACTGCAGTGGAGAAGGACCAGGTGAATCTGGTCTGTGAGCTCAGTAAATCTGTGGCTGATGTGAAATGGTTTAAGGATGGGAAGGAGATCACTCCCTCCAAAAACATTGCCATCAGCGAGGATGGAAAGAAGCGGACCCTGACCGTCCGAAAGGCAGAGAAGGCCAATATCGGAACTTACACCTGCGACTGTGGCTCAGACAAAACCTCAGCAAACCTCACCATCGAAGGTAGAGATGTTTTCTGAAACCTCACTAACTTTTAACGATGGGTTCTGTAACATCACTAACCCTTGATTAAAGAAGGGTTTATTGGGTCAGGAGCAGCTGCATTGCTGGATTTTAACGTCAATACTGGCTTTCCCCGCAGAGCGGGACATCAAAGTGGTTCGTCCTCTGTACAGCGTGGAGGTGACAGAGACAGAGACGGCCAAGTTTGAGACAGAGATCTCTGAGGAGGATGTCCACGGGAACTGGAAACTGAAGGGAGAAGCTCTGCACCAGTCTGCTGTGGGTTCCTGTTTTTTCTTGTTTTTAGCATTTTAAACCTGAAACACTAAATTAACATGTCTTTGTCTTCCAGGATGTTGAAATTAAAGAGGAAGGAACCAAACACGTTCTAATTCTCTATAATGTTCGTATGGACATGGCTGGACCTGTCGACTTCTCAGCTGCCAACGCCAAATCTAACGCTCAGCTCAGGGTCAAAGGTCAGACCTGTATTTTTTGTTTTTCATGTGTCCCTCTCACTGAAATACATTTATAAAGTTATTTACATATTTTCATTATTTTGTCACTTACACTCAGGTTTCAACTTGTTAGAAAAATCTAAGTAAAAGTTTCTAAAAAAATAGTCCCCAAAAGCAGGTCTAATTAGCTCAAATGATTCCACCTGTTTCAGGTAAAATGTAGGAAGAAAGTGAGAAGTCATGCTCAGGCAATCAGAACCCAAGGTTACAAACTGCAGGATAACGTTTCCTCCTCTTCCTCAGCTCGCTCCATCACGATGATGCAACCCCTGAAAGACGTGACCGTGACAGCCGGAGAGACGGCGACGTTCGAGTGCGAGCTTTCGTACGAAGGCATCTCTGTGCAGTGGTTCCTGGGAGGAGAGAAGATGGAGGCCAGCGACCGGGTCAGTCCAGAATTCAAAGAATGTTGTTGTTGTTATTGACAGGATCAGTTCTGAGGGACAAAAACAAAAGCAATGATTGAAAATATAATAAAAGCAAGTTGAGTTCAGCTGTTGTCTGTAAAAAACAACCAAACAAACTAAGATCAGGGAGTAAATGTGTTTCTGTCCCTGCAGGTGAAGACTCGAGTGGCTGGTAGAGTTCACACTCTGACCGTTCGAGACGTTAAGCTGACCGAGGCTGGAGAGGTCAAACTGACCGCCACGGACTTCCAGACTTCAGCTCAGCTCATTGTCAGAGGTAAAGCACTCACACCAGGGGAGCAGGTAACGCAGCAGCTGTTTGGTACCAACTCCTATGTTTTTGTTCAGAGCCACCAGTGGAGTTCACCAAACCTCTGGAGGACCAGACTGTGGAGGAGGAGGCCACTGCCACGCTGGAATGTGAAGTTTCCAGAGAGAACGCTGAGGTTCACTGGTTCAGAGAAGGACAGGAGATCAGAAAGACCAAGAAGTATGACATGATCGCAGACGGGCGCAAGAGGACGCTGCTCATCCACGATTGCTCGCCAGACGATGCCAAAATGTACACGTGTGACGCCAAAGAGTTCAAGACTTCATGCTTCCTGGAAGTCACACGTAAGGATGTTTGTTCCCAACTGCAGCTGATGGATAGAGTAAAGGAACAGCAGTATAAAACTGTTATTGTAAGTACTAAAGAAATGACCTATTGTGTCATCTTTCTTCCATAGCTCCTTATGTGGAGTTTACAAAGCCTCTTCAAGATGTGGAGGTCAGAGAGAAGGAATCTGCCAGGTTTGAATGTGAAGTTTCCCGTGAGTCTGCCAAGGTGAGACCAGAAAACACCTGTCCCTGAGTACACTCAGTCATCCATTGAAGACTAGTTACAATCATTCTATGGTCAAGCGTAACTTCTTTGAGGTTTTGGAATAACCCTGATGTTGTTGTTGTTGTTTAAGGTTCGCTGGTTCAAGGATGGCAGTGAGATCAGGAAAGGAAAGAAGTATGAGATCATTGCTAAAGGAGTGCAGAGAATTCTCATTATCCACAAGTCTGTGTTTGATGATGAGGCTGAGTATGAATGTGACGCAAGAACCTCCAAAACCTCCGGGATGCTCACTGTCATTGGTGAGGAGCATTACTCCTTGGGAGGGGCATAAAGTCTAGGACATAAACACCAAGTGTCAGATCTGTCTTCAAATCCTAAAATACGGTCAAACATTTCCAACTGAGATTACTGTGAAAATTCCAAGTTTTACTTAAATAAAAGTAGTGAAAGAAGAGTAAAAATGTACACCAACATGGAAATCTGAATCTGATGCTCGTGTCCTAATTGTCCTCAGAGGAAGCAGCTACGTTCACTAAGAACTTGTCCAATGTGGAGGGAACAGAAACAGACAGCGTGAAGATGGTCTGTGAGGTCTCCAAGGCTAACGCTGAGGTCACTTGGTACAAAGGGGATGAGGAACTGCCAGAGGGGGGTCGCTATGATCAGCTCATGGATGGACGCAAGAGAATCTTGATCATTAAGGACCTGAGGATGGCCGACGCTGGGGAATACAACTGCAGGCTGAGTCCCGCAGTCCGGACATCTGCCACACTTAAAATTAACGGTAAATACACAAAGAAAAGAGGTCATTAAACGCTTAAAGGATTTTGACTTTGTACTGTCTCTTTCTTCTTCTTTCTAGAACTGGCAGCAGAGTTTATCTCCCGTCCTCAGAACCAGGAGGTGGTGGAGGGGGAGAAGGCAGAGTTCGCCTGCTCTGTCTCCAAAGACACCTATGAGGTGAAATGGTTCAGAGGTGTGACAGAGATTGAAGATGGAGAGAAATATACCATCATCAGTGAAGGAAAGAGACGGGCTCTTATTGTGAAAAACTGTGACCTGAAGGATGAGGGTGGCTATGTGGCCCACATCGGCAGCGTTAAGGCCTCAGCTGAACTCTGTGTGATAGGTGAGATGTTTCCTTTCTTCTCAACAGCTTGTGGAGGGTTAGGGTGATCTCTCAGAGCTGCTGGTAACAGACTTGTTCTTTTACTGCAGAAAAACTGAGGATCATCACTCCGATCAAAGACATGGTGGTGAAGGAAGGAAGTGAAATCGTGTTCAACTGTGAGACCAACACGGAGGGAGCCAAGGCCAAGTGGCTGAAGAACGAGGAGACCATCTTTGAAACCAGCAAGTACATGATGGCTCAGAGAGATAATGTCTTCTCTCTCAGGATCAAAGATGCTCAAAAGGCCGATGAGGCCACCTACACCGTCTCTCTGAGCAATCACAGAGGAGAACAGGCAAAGTGCAGTGCCAGTGCTCAAGTCACAGGTAAATAAAGTGCATGTAGATTCTGCTGCCATGTTTTTGCATGAAGACTGATTCTGTACACCTCCTATGACTCCACAGAAGAGAAGCTGAAGTTCTTAGAGCCCATTGAGGACATTGAGACTCAGGAGAAGAAGACCATTAGCTTTGTTTGTAAGGTGAACCGGCCCGGGGTCACCGTGCAGTGGATGAAGGCTGGCCAGGAACTCACCCTCAGCAAACGTATTGTGTACAGAGCCGATGGTCTCAAACACACCCTGACCGTCAAGGACTGCATCATGGATGACGAGGGCGAGTACACCGCCGTGGTCGGAGACGACAAGTGTGCCGCCGAGCTGATCATCAGCGAGGCACCGACAGACTTCACTGCACAACTCAAAGACCAGACCATCACAGAGTTCGAAGACGCAGAGTTCACCTGTAAGCTGACCAAAGAGAAGGCTGTGGTCAAGTGGTACAGGAACGGACGGGAGATCAGAGAAGGACCCAGGTATGCTGTTTGGTTAGAAACATCCTCAGTCTGAAAGCTATCCACTCCAAGATTAAAACAATCCAAGTTGAAATGCACCTCCAGACAACCACATATTTGGTGGTTTTAGTTTGTTTATTGATTCAGAAAGAGAACTTCAGTCCACAGTCACTGACACTTTGAAAGATGCAGACTCTGACAAAGTTTTCATGTGGTGTTTCTGCAGATATCACATGGAAAAGGAAGGCAAGACATGCAGTTTAATCATCAAGGTCTGCAGACCTGATGACGAGTGTGAGTACGCCTGTGGTGTGGACGAGAGGAGGACCAGAGCCAGGCTCTTTGTTGAAGGTCAGCTCATTTCTGATTCCTTTCTAGGAAGCCCACTTGTTCCCATCTGAAATATTCACAGTGTCTGCCTTTCTGTCCTGCAGAGACGCCGGTGGAGATCGTCCGACCGCCGCAGGACATGTTTGAACCTCCAGGCTCCGACGTGGTGTTCGAGGTGGAGCTGAACAAGGACCGGGTGGAGGTGAAGTGGATGAGGAACAACATGATCATTGTCCAGGGAGACAAGTACCAGATGATCAGTGAGGGGAAAATCCACCGGCTCCAGGTCTGTGAGATCAGACCCAGAGACCAGGGAGAGTACCGGATTGTAGCCAAAGACAAAGACGCTCGAGCCAAGCTGGAGCTGGCAGGTGAGTCAATTCTGCTGAAATATTTGTTATCAAATGAAAAAGTCCAGATAACTAAAAGATTAGACGAGAGAGAACGTTCATTATTTTGAACTTTACTTCTGCTTTGTGACAAACTCTGTAACATATCAAAAAGCACACCTGAGCAGGTTTTACCAGTTTTTATTAAATATTCAACAATTGGCCTTAACAGTGGACAAACACCCTCTCTGGTACCTGCCTCTGAGAGTTTAGTGAGAAACTAATGAAAGCCAGTCACAAGCAGGAGGAAATAGAGAAGGTAATCTATGAAAGGCACAGTTTACATCCAAAAAACATCAAACACACAAGCTCAGAATGATCTGACAACCTGTACCTTTAACAACCTGAAAGGGATTCCAACAGAGACAGCCTTATCACCCGAAGACTGTCTGAGTTTCCTGCAGGAAAGGAAAGTAAAGGGCCTCTCAAATCCAGCTTGTAGTTATAGGTGGAGCTGCAGGTTTTTCATTTAGCAGTATTAAGCTGCTGGGTTTGTTCACAGTCAGGGATTATTCAGTAACTCTGCTCACTCAGTGATGGTTGGACAAATGAAGCAAAATTCAAACTAACCTACTGAATTTCCCTCTGCAGCCCTTCCAAAGATCAAAACCACTGACCAGAATCTGGTGACCGATGCTGGAAAAGCTTTTGTCATGATTGTGCCTTACGATGCCTATCCCCGGGCTGATGCCGAGTGGTTCTTTGAGGGCCAAAGTCTTCCGGTCCAAAACATTGACACTTCAGTCGACAAGACTGAGTATCGTCTAAAGAGTCCCATCAAGGAGGACCGGGGCCGCTATCGAGTGGTAATCAAAAACAAGCATGGCGAGGGGGAGGCATTCATCAACCTGGACGTCATTGGTGAGTCTGAGGAGGAAAGATGACTGGATCACTGCTGGTTGACAGATGGAGGTGCTCAGTGTCATATTTGTGGTTTTCAGATGTCCCTGGACCCATAAAGAACCTGAGAGTGGTTGACACCTCAGATGGTGAAGTCAGCTTAGCCTGGGAGGAGCCTGAGAGCGACGGTGGCAGCAAGATTGTTGCTTACGTTGTGGAGCGCCGTGATGTAAAGCGTAAGACCTGGACTCTGGCCACAGACCGTGCTGATACTCCAGAGTACTGTGTCAGCGGACTCCAGAAGGACTCCCTGTATCTGTTCAGAGTCTGTGCTCGGAACAGGGTTGGCAGTGGACCCACTGTTGCCACTGAAGATGCCGTTCAGGCCAAGAACAAGTTTGGTAAGCAAACCTTTACAGCTTAATAAATCATCTCCGTACTTTAAATGTCCATAATCGTGAGTCCTGTGTTTGTTGTCGACCTTTAGATGTTCCAGATGCTCCAGAAAATGTTGCAGTGGGTGGGGTGAACAGGTTTGGAGCCACAGTCACCTGGGAGCCTCCCAAATTTGATGGCGGCTCTGAAATCACTGCTTATGTGATGGAGCTTCGTGACCGAACGTCTGTGAAGTGGGAGGCAGCCCTGGTGTGTGGGGCCGCTGAGCGCTCGGCTGCTCTGAACGATGTGGTGGAACACAAGGAGTACATCTTCAGGGTTCGAGCTGAGAACAAGGCAGGCATCGGAAGGCCCAGTGCCGCCACCAACCCAGTCAAGATCATGGATCCTATCGGTGAGTGAAAAACAGCAGCTCCATCATGAGCTAATTCACAAAAAAGAAGTCAGTCATCCCCGAACAGTTCATCAAAGAGTGAACAAGTTCATCCAGTAGGTTTCCAATGAACTGCTTGGTTCTGTTTGAGTCAGTTCTCCATCCTGAGCATGCACAGAGCAGTGAGCCTCTGTTGTCAGGAAATAAAGTACTGAGAACCCTATTGTACTGTCCCCGCAGAGAGGCCAAGTCCACCTCTGAACCCCAACTACAGCGACCAAATCCAGACAGCCATCACCCTGACCTGGGAAACGCCCACAAGCAATGGTGGGAGCATGATCACTGGCTACATCATTGAGAAATGTGACGAAGGCTCTGATAAGTGGCTGCGCTGCAATGCTAGACTGTGTCCAGACCTCTTCTACCGGGTACAAAGTTCTTACACAGTCATGATGGTCACCAGTTTGTCTCATTGTTCATTTTCTGTCTGAGTGTTCACTGACTCCTGTCCTTGTCTTTTAATGCCTCTCCTTCAGGTTTCTGGCCTGAAGCCTGGTCAGAAGTACCTGTACAGAGTTTGTGCTGAGAACGCTGCTGGGGTTTCAGATCCAGCCGAGCAGCTCGGACCCCTGCTTGCTGATGATCCACATGGTGAGAAAACCAATGGAATCAATGCTGACTAAAGCTTTAAAAGCTCATTATCATGTGGTGTGCTGTGAAAAATCTGCTTTGTTTCTTCCTGCAGTCGGTCCTACCTTCGACCTGAGTGGCTTCAGAAAAGGCCTGGAAGTGATCGTCCCTCAGCCTCTCATCATTAGAGTCCCTATCACTGGACACCCAACTCCCACTGCTAAGTGGACGTTTGGGGAGAAAGAGCTGACCACAGCGGATGAGCGTGTCTCCATGGTGACAAAGCCCACATTCACAGAGCTGACGATCTCACCAAGTGTCCGTCCAGACAAAGGCACGTACAGCCTGCAGCTGGAGAACGACGTCTCGTCCGTCTCTGGAGACATCGAAGTCAACGTCATTGGTAGGAACAGTTTCTAAGCTGGATTCATGAAACTAGTGCAAACTGTTTAAGACACCTGGTTTTAAAAGATCGTTCTCTTTGATTTCATTTTCCCAGCATGCCCCAGTGCCCCCAAAGACTTCAAGGTGGCTGAGGTGACCCGTCAACACGTCCACCTGATGTGGGAGCCTCCGGAGCACGATGGAGGAAGTCCTGTTACCCACTATCAGATTGAAAAGAGAGAGGTTTCTCGTAAGACCTGGGCCAAGGTACAGTAGATCTGAGACACCTTTTCTGAAATACTTTCAGATTTTAAAAAGGTTTGACCTGAAAACATAGATGGACCTGACTGCAATGTGTCAGAAATCTACAAGTAGTCTGATTGTGTTGATACGTTTGTCAGAAAAGGCTGTGGAATGAAGGTAAAAGGTTTGGGTTCCATTTGGGAAAAAACAAATGATCAACAGTGGGAGACTGGGATCAGTTGGACCTTTTTAAAACTCTTCTCATACTAAAAACTGTTGCAAAAATCTACTGAACCTGTAAGGTTTTGATGACTTCCCTGAGTCTGTGTGGATGCTTTGTCTAGGTGGCCACTTATGTGATGGACCTGGAGCACACGGTGACGGATGTGATTGAGGGAAAAGAATATCTGTTCAGTGTTATCGCCTGCAACAAGTGTGGACCTGGGGAACCAGCATACATTGATGAGCCCGTCAATGTGTCCTCACCTGCCAGTGAGTATTTATTACCATCATCTGGAGGGTGGAGGAACATTGGATCAGTCCTGAAAACCAAGTTTCATTCTTGAAAGTTTAAACTTTAATCAGATTTTCTTTAACAATCTGATTTTTTTTCAAGCTGTTCCTGATCCTCCTGAAAACCTGAAGTGGCGTGATAAGAGTGGAAAGAGCATCTTCCTTTCCTGGGAACCGCCAAAGTACGATGGTGGAACCCCAGTCAAAGGCTACGTGGTGGACAAGTGTCAGCGTGGCACAGATAAGTGGGAGCCCTGCAGTGACCCCATTCCTGAGCTCAAGTAAGACTGAAGTCTTTGTGTTGACTTACCATCACCCCTGTCTGCATTCTGGCTCAGGTGGACATGATATTTGTTTCTTGTGTCACAGGTTCCAGGTGACCGGCCTGATCGAAGGCCAGTGGTACGCCTACAGAGTCAGAGCCCTGAACAAGTTGGGGGCCAGTAGACCCTGCAGGGCCACGGATGAGATCCAGGCTGTGGATGCAAGAGGTGAGCTGGTCTGAGCTCATCCTGACAGGATGCTGCTAATCAGAGTCATGTCATGCAGTGTTCCTTTCACCAACAGTTCTTAAAATCAAAGCACTTTCTTCTAGATTTTAGCTTCATGTAGGAAATGGGGCAAAGATTTTCCTGACTAGATAAAGAAAATGTAACAGGAAGGTGGAGAAGTTCATTGTAGAATGTGACTATTTTTTTTATTCTAACAGAACCTCCAGAGATCCAGCTGGACGTGAAGTTGCTGGCTGGTCTGACAGCCAGAGCAGGGACCAAGATCGAGCTTCCTGCAGATGTCAAAGGACAACCTGATCCTCGGGTCAAATGGACCAAGGCCGACTTAGTCTTGCGAGCCGATGACCGCATCACCATCGACACCCAGCCGGGACACTCCAAAGTTTCCATAGGCAACACCACCAGAGAAGACACTGCCACTTACATCATTGAAGCTGTCAACCTGTGCGGTCGCGCCACGGCAACCATCGATGTCAACATCCTCGGTACATTTAAAGCTCGGCTATCAAAGCATCATCACCACACAGCTTCTTTGATTCTGCTTTACACTGGGTTCTGAACCAAATGCAGCTTACATGCAACTTTTGTCTCCTTTGTGTGGTTCTTCAGATAAACCAGGCCCTCCTGCTGCCTTTGACATCTCTGAGATCACCAACGAGTCCTGCGTCCTAGCCTGGAACCCTCCCAGAGATGACGGTGGCTCCCCCATCACCAATTACATTGTAGAGTGTCGTCTGCTTGACAAAGAAGAGTGGGTCAAACTGTCAGCCACAGTGAAACACACCACCTTCAAGGCATGCAAGCTCTTGGCTCTGAAGGAGTACGTCTTTAGAGTCAGTGCTGAGAACCAGTATGGTATTGGTGTACCAACAGAGCACACACCAATCATCGCAAAATACTCTTTTGGTATGTTGTTCTAACCTTCAGCACATTACTCAAAAACCAGGCAAACACTACCCAAATCACGGTCCTGTCTGTCTCTTTCAGATCCTCCTGATCCTCCAACCAGAGTCACTCCTTCTGACATTGCCAAGGATGCAGTGACCCTGACCTGGTTTGAGCCTGACGAGGACGGCGGCAGCCCCATTACAGGATACTGGATTGAGAAGTTAGATCCAGAGAGCGACAAGTGGATTCGATGCAACAAACTGCCTATAAAAGACACAAACTTTAGGTGAATGAACATAGCTGCCTGCTTCTACAACTTTTATACTCTGACCCTTTTTTAGAAGATTACTGGTCAGCCCCTAAAGATGAAGACAAAGTAAAGTTTTACTTTCAACTTCTTCTGTCTCTTTTGGATTTGAAGCCTGTTTTTATCTCATGTCTCAGTGGATATGCGTTTATACACCCTATATTTGGAGAAACATTGTTTAACATGAGTTTTTCTCTCTGATTGCAGAGTAAAGGGACTCTCCACCAAGAAGAAGTATTGCTTCCGTGTTCTGGCAGAAAATCTGGCCGGACCTGGAAAACCAAGTGCAGAGACAGATCCTGTCCTCATTAAAGACCCCATTGGTACGTCCCAAGTCCATCAGTACCGTCCAGTCTACTAAGTTTCAAATGAAAGTTGCAGCTGTATCAAAATTTGTTGTGGAATATCTATTAGGACAGTAATGTTCTAACATGGAACTCTCTGTCAGATCCTCCATGGGCACCTGGTAAACCTGTTGTCAGGGAAGTTGCCAAGACCTCAGCTGTGTTAGCGTGGACACGACCAGAGCACGACGGTGGAGCAAAGATCGAAGGCTACATCATTGAGTTCCAGAAAAGCGGAAGTGAAGAATGGATCCGGATTGCAGAGGACGTTCCTCAGACGGAGCACCAGCTGCAGGGTCTGATGGAGAAGCAGGAGTACTCATTCAGGGTCAAAGCTGTCAATAAAGCCGGCGAGAGTGAACCCAGCGAGCCCAGCGACCCTGTGGTCTGCAAGGAGAGGCTCTGTAAGTCCAGCATAGAAAACTAGCTGGCGCAGGACTCTCTGTGGAAGAAAGAATTCCTGACAATCTGTTTTTACCTTCCAGACCCCCCATCTGCCCCTCAGTGGCTGGAGGTGACCAACATCACCAAGATCAATGCTGAACTCAAATGGCAGGCTCCCAGCAGTGACGGAGGTTCACCCATTACCAACTACGTGGTGGAGAAGAGGGACGTGAGGCGGAAGGCCTGGCAGACCGTGGACACCACCATCAAGGAGCTGAAGTACACGGTGACTCCTCTGAACGAAGGATCGCTGTACGTGTTCCGTGTTGCAGCTGAGAACGCCGTTGGGATGGGGGAATTCTGTGAGCTGGAGGATGCAGTGCTTGCTAAGGACACATTTAGTAAGTTCACGGGATGAAGGAATATTTTATCTTTTCTTGACTGTTTTATTTCAAATCTTAAAGTAATTCCTGCTCCTCGAGTGATGGTCACAATGATTCCAGTTTCCCAAAAACTTTAATCTCCCCACATCCTTTACTCTGGGTCATTCTTAGTTTTTATACTTATTACATGTGAACCATCAGGGTACTTTTTGAAACAGTTGTTGGGAATGTTAATGTTTGTTGCATTTTTACAGCAACTCCTGGACCACCTTACGCCCTAACAGTGGTGGAGGTCTCTAAGAGACATGTGGAACTGAAATGGGAACCCCCCAATAGTGACGGTGGAAGACCCATAACTAAGTAAGGAAACTCAAACTGTGTTATGTAGATAATTGTTATACTATATGGTTTGGTTTTATAAAGTTACTCAACTATTACACAAAACTAAACCCTTTCTTCACAGGTATGTGATTGAAAAGAAAGAAAAGGTTGGAACTCGTTGGCTGAAATGTTGCAAGACTCCAGACAAACAGACCCAATTCAAGGTGACTGATGTTGATGAAGGATCAGAGGTGCAGTTCCAGGTCCGAGCTGAGAATGAGGCTGGAATTGGAGATCCAAGTGAACCCACAGTGATTCTCACCATTGAGGATCCAACCAGTAAGAAACTACAGAATTTATGAGATGTTCAAATCTAATCCAACCAGTTTTCTGTAACAAACACAAGTTTAGTTCTGAAACTTCCATCCTCCTTTCTCCAGGTCCTCCATCTCCTCCTCTGGAAGTAACCATTGTGGACGCCAGCAGAGAACACATCAACGTCACTTGGAAACCTCCGGCAAAAGACGGCGGCAGTCCAATAACTGGCTATCATGTTGAGGTGGCAGAGGCTCGCCCTGAGCTGAAGTGGCTCCGGGTCAACACCAGACCCATTAAAGAGCTGAAGTTCAGGATTGACGATGGAATCAAACCGGAGAAAAAGTATGTCGTCAGGGTTCGTGCCATCAACTCAATTGGAGTCAGCGATCCCTCTGAGATCTCCGACAAGGTCTCCACCAAGGATCCCGACTGTAAGCCCAGACTAAACTCTAGTAACATAATAATAGAAGGATTCCAGAGTAATGTTTTTTGTTCTGGTCTGTAGGTGCCCCAACTCTAGAGCTAGAGGCTCAGGATGTAATTGTAGTCGAGGGGGAGAAATTGCACCTGAACGTCCCCTACAGGGCCATTCCAACTCCAAAGATGGTTTGGCAGAAAGACACCGTGGAGTGTAAAGCTGATGACAGGCTCTCCATGACAGTGGAGATGAACAGTGCTCACTTGGAGCTGCTGAAGTGCAAACACGCTGATGCTGGTGCCTACACCATCACTCTGGAGAACAGTCTGGGAACCTCCACCGGAACCATCAATGTCAAAGTCATTGGTAAGATGAACTGATTTGAGGTTTTCTTCCGAGACTCTTTGAAAAATGTTCCAGTGTAACTCATCTAGACCATTAAATAATAGAACTGTGGTATTTCTGGAAATAAGTGTAAAGGTTGGTTCATCATAAATCCTCATGAAATGTTTGTGAGCACATAAAGAAGTGCAGCAGGACTGATTGTCTGGTACATGGTGCTATCATCCTGCAGGACTCCCTGGTCAGTGTAAAGACATCACCTCCAGTGACGTCACTAAGAACTCCTGTCAAATCAGCTGGGAAGCCCCAGAAGACGATGGTGGAACGCCAATTGTCAGCTATACTCTGGAACGCCGTGAGGCATCCAAGAAAACATACATGCCCATCATGTCAGGAGAGAATGTTCTGACCTTCAACGTCAAAGATCTTTACATCAACTGCGAGTACTATTTCAGGGTGAAGGCTGTCAACAAGGTTGGAGCAGGAGAATATCTGGAGCTACGGAACCCAGTCATCACAGAGGAAATCAAACGTAAGTTCTGTTTCCAACCAAACATCAAAGAAGGAAGACTTTCAGTTGGTTCTTGAACTGAAGTCTGAAGGGCAGCTTAGATCTGAGTATTCATGAGGGTCTTATTATTAACAGCCTGCTGGGATCAGTTCTGTTACTAGAAGATCCACAGAAGGGTTTTGAGTGGACCAGCTTGTTCCTATCACAGCATCATGGTTCAAACACTCAGGTGTTTACTGTGTGGTGGTGTTGTTTATTACACAGAGAAACCAGACCCACCCATCCAGGTTGAGGCTCAGGACCCCACATCTAAGTCCATCACAGTCACTTGGAAGGCTCCAGACTATGATGGTGGCTGCCCCATTCAGGGTTACATCGTGGAGAAGATTGAGAAGGACGGTGACCGCTACGAGAAAGTCACCCCAAGCCTGGTTCCTGGTTTCTCCTACGTGGTGACAGGTCTGCAGGAGGAGATGGAGTATCAGTTCAGGGTCCGTGCTGAGAATGCTGCTGGACTCAGTGAGCCATCACGCAGCACCCCACTCATAAAGGCTGCAGACCCTGTTGGTATGTCAAACTTTAAATTTGTTTTCAATGAATGAGAATACTTTTCCATTAGGTCTTATGTTTCTGTCCTTTGATTCCCAGATAAACCAAAGGTCACCCTGCATGCACGTGTGCAGTCAGGTCTCTGCATCGTGAAGGGCGGGGAGATCCGCATCGATGCCTACATTTCTGGCTCTCCGTATCCCAAAGTCACCTGGCTGAGAAACGAAGAGGATGTGACCAAAGAGCCCACAAAAAAGATTATCCCTGTGGTCAAGAAGAAGAAGACCAAAGCCCTGGTGTGTTCCAGTAAACAGACATCAGAGGGACTGAACTGGTTCTTGTTTTTCTACATATTTTTTTAATGGGGACTTTGTTTGATGCAGGTTTCAGAACCAGAGGAGGAGTTTGTGACTCCCATGCGTGAGCGTCTTGGTCTAGATAAGACCACGAAAGGCCAGTCCGCTCTGATGATCCGTGATGCTGTCAGAGTGGACCACGGGACCTTCACCATCAAGGTGGAGAATACTCATGGTGCTGCTTCAGCCTCCTGTTTTGTCAACGTCATGGGTAAGAAGTGTGTCCCACACCTTCTTCACAGGGTTCTGTTTGGTCTTTAGGAGTAGAATTATATAGTTTGATGTTTTTATTCTCTGAAGGTTGTTTTACCAAACAACACTCAAAACTGATTTGTAAAAGGAGAAAGCAAATAAATCTTAGCTTTATTCTCACTTGACACATTTGGTTCACTTTACTAATAAAGCAGAGTTTGTTTCCCGTTGGGCTGATCTTTGTTGCATCTGTGAATACACTCCTGTGAACCAAACAGCCGGACCAAGACCCACTGTTTGAGGTGGTCTCAGTCTGCTTCCAGATGAACTCTGGTGTGGTTCTCTTCTGGTGTGAATACAGACCAGCCTCGACCCGAACAAACTGCAGGAAACATGCACCTTTTTGGACTTCATGAGCCACCGTTGCTAAGCATCATAATAAAACTTAGTCCTGCAGTGTTGCTAATGCTAACACCACCTGGATGCTACAAACGAGCTGTGAACAGAGCTGGAGCAACAAGGAGACACTGTTCCTCCTCCATTTTTGGACAGATGCACACAGAACTCATCTGCTAGAGAAGACACAGATTGTGTTTATGTGAATACGGGACAAATATTATAAGTTTATACATCTTTCTGCTCGTTTTCATCCTTTTTTGTCATTCGAAATATTTATATTTATTACTGAGTGAGTAAAATATATAAAAGAAATGAAAAAAAGAAAAGCAAATTGACCCGACTCTCATGTCCTGCAGACAAACCCGGCCCTCCGATCAACTTCACCTTCGATGAGATCAGAAACACCTCGGTCATCTGTAACTGGGAGCCTCCTGAGGACGATGGAGGCAGCGAGATCCTCAACTACATCCTGGAGAAGAAGGACAACAAGAACGATGAGATTGGCTGGATCACCGTCACCTCCACCCTGAAAGGCACCAGCTTCCCTGTCACCAAGCTGATTGAAGGGAAGGAGTACATCTTCAAAGTCAGCGCTGAGAACAAGTACGGCTGCGGTCGACCATGCATCTCTGAGCCAGTTGTTGCCAAGAACCAGTTCAGTAAGTAAAAGCATGAAAATGAAGAGTTCCAGCACATATAAGGGTCCCTTTCATCAACATGTAAATCATTTTTGCATTTCTTATTCCCCCTCAGATCCTCCTGATGCTCCCAACACCCCCAGGGTACACGAGGTGACAGCAAGCTCCGCCCACATCTCCTGGCATGAGCCAAAGGATAACGGCAGCCCAATCCTGGGCTACTGGATTGAGAGGAAGGAAGTGAACAGCAAACACTGGACCCGAGTCAACCGGGTCCTCATCAACTCCCTTGATGTGAAGGTCACAGGACTGATGGAGGGACTGACCTACATCTTTAGAGTGTGTGCAGAGAACCTGGCTGGCCCCGGGCCCTTCAGTGACCCCACTGACCGCATCGTAGCCATGGATGCTATCCGTAAGTTTTCATTAAAATACTGACGTACAAGAGCTGAGACTCTGGAGACATGCTCTGTTTTCATTAGTGACTTTCTACAGTCTGATCAAACTGTTCGTCTCCTTTTACTGAGATGAAAGTAATTCAGAGATTTTGGACCTTAGTGGATGATGTCAGGACAGTTTGAAGGAGGATGCTGCACCTGTTAGTCCACAAACAAGAGTAGCTCTGGTTGTTTAATGTTCTTTTTTCAGACGTTCAGTACAGAACATTTACACAATAATATATAACATGTTGCATTCATAATATCTCCTCAGAAACACTACTTTCTGTGTTTACACAGTTCCCCCTGGCCCTCCCACTCCATGGATAGTGGACACAGGAAAGGATTCTGTCATCTTGGCCTGGAAGCCCCCACTGTACAATGGTGGTGGGGATATTCTGGGATACCATGTTGAGAAGGTACAAAACCAGTTCAGCAGGACTTGTAATCACTGAAACATGTGTGGGGACAGAAGTCTGAAATCTTGAACTGGGGTTTCACAGGCGTTGACAGGAGATAAGAAGTGGAGCCGCTGCACCGAGTTCAGGTGTAAGGAGCTGACCTACACGGCAACAGGCCTCACAGAAGGAGCAGACTATTATTTCCAGGTTGTTGCGGTCAACGATGCTGGTCCTGGAGCTCCAGGTGTTACTGAACCCGTCACGGTCAAAGAACCTGAAGGTACTGAGATTGATTACACCATGCCATTGAGAACAAAGCTTTGCACTTAGGTTTCAAACATAAGAAGAAAATAATATAGAGTTTGTTTTGAAAAACAAAAATCCATCTAAACTTTCCCTGGATGCACTACCTGCACTCTGAATGACTTTAAGGTTTAGAGTTTTTAAGTTCAGCTGCAGTTGTAGGAGGTCCCACCTGTCAGAAACATCTCCCACTGTCCTGTCCCTCAGAGTCTCCTGCTGTGGACTTTGATACCTCTGTGAAGAATGGCGTGATGATCAAAGCCGGCGATCCTCTGAAGCTTCCTGCCGTGGTGACCGGTCGACCCCAGCCCGAGATCAAATGGGCCAAGGATGAGGCTGAAATCGACAAAGAGAGGATGATTGTGGAGACCGAGGGGAAGATGAGCACTTTGTTCATCAAGAAGGCAATGAGGTCAGACCACGGAAAGTACCAAATCACCGGTACCAACAGCATCGGCACCAAGACTGCAGAGACCAGAGTGGACGTTATGGGTCAGTGTTACCAGCACTAACATGGTTAGGGACGAGTCCAGGAGAAAACTAATCCCATTCCTTCATTTATAAATGGTCAAGTTGACAGTTCATAAAGCTGTTTTATGTTTGTTGAGCTCCCAGAGAACAGATAAACTATGTTTTAGTAGAAACACAGAAGAGATTTATTCAACTCAGACCTCTCTTTCCTCAGATGTTCCTGGACCAGTGGTTGACCTGAAGACTGTCTTGGTAACAAAGAAGAACATTGTCCTGACCTGGTCAGATCCTGTGGACAATGGAGGCAGTGACATCATCGGTTATGAGGTGCTGAGGAAGGACGCCAACATGAAGCTTTTCCGTCAGCCCATCGAGACGGCGTCCTGTAAGTGTGATGTTCAAGGCTTGCTGAGGGGGGAGGAGTATGTCTTCAGGGTCATTGCCAGAAACAAGTATGGCGATGGAGCTCCTTCAGACCTGGGACCCATTTTGGCTGAGGATCCTAAAGGTAAACACACTAACATACAATCTGGAGAATATATTGCCTGGTATCTGAAGAAATATGAGCTGACATCTTCCACAACGTTGCAGGAACACCGTCTGCCCCTGAGAAACTGCACTACACTGACCGAAGCAAGAGCACCATCACTCTGGCCTGGTTGCCTCCTCGTTCTAATGGAGGCAGCCCCATCACAGGGTACTATGTGGAGAAGATGAGGTCAGACAGCACTGAGTTTGAAGTGGCCAATCGTAAGCTCTTTACAGAGTGCTGTGGAACAGTTGAGAGTCTTTCTGAGAAGCAAGAGTACCAGTTCCGTGTCAAGGCTGTGAATGAAATTGGAGATGGAGAACCATCGAAACCAATCACCGCTACGATCCAGGACGATGAACGTAGGTTCAAATCTTACTGAAGGTTGATCACAGTCGGACTGATTTCTGACTTTAAAGAGTCAAACTTTTGTGTTTTCTGACCACAGTTTCTCCGGTTATCACAATCTTGAAATACTTCAAGAGCAATGCAATCATTGTGAAGAAAGGAGCAGCCATCGACATCCCAGCAGAAGTGACTGGACTTCCTCTGCCAACTATCCAGTGGATGAAAGACAACACTGTGATTGAGATGCCTGAAGGTGACAAGATGACGATGGAGACAGAGGAGGTGAGAAGTAAATCTGATTCAGGGTTGAAACATTAAAAGAACTTAAGAAAGATGTGAGGAACTACTTTAATCTCCAGAAACCATGAAACCTTTGGTCTGTTAGGTCTAATACGATGTCCACATGTCCATTTGTTGTCCTCAGGTGAACCGGACTACCCTGAGGACAAAGATAGCTTTCCCAGAAACCATCAGACAGGACAAAGGGAGCTACAAGCTGGTAGCTGAAAACTGTTACGGCACAGCTCAGCATGTCATTAAAGTAGAGATCCTCGGTAAGAACCAGATCCTTCCTAACAGCTCTTTCACAGTTTCACGTATGAAGTCTGATCCACATGCATACTGAGCAGTCCTGTTCTGAAATTTCAGACCGTCCTCTTCCTCCGAGGAATATTGTTGTGTCAGACATCAAGGCGGACTCGTGCTACTTGACGTGGGACGCCCCGGAGGACAACGGAGGAAGTGAGATCTCCAACTACATTGTGGAGCGTCGAGACGCCAGCAAGAAGAAATCCGACTTTGATGTCCTGACCATCAACCTGATTGACAGGAGATATGGGGTCAGTTCGATTTTCAGTCTCATATTCATCTGTTCTGTGGAGCACACATCAGGTTTTTATTTGTCAACTGGCTTTTTATAAAATAAAGAAGACAAACTGGCTCTCTAAGAATAATCTGAATTCTTTTAGTCATTTTACTACTAAGCTTAAACTTTTCAACATTTGTTCAGCAGTTTTGTCACATCTCATAAAAGAAACAAGAATAAAATCTCTTTCTCCAAAGGAATGGATGAATGTTTTATTTCTCAACATTTACTGACAGTTTGGTCTAAGCATGAAATCATAAAAGCACAGTTAGCAAATGTGTTTTAAAAAGTTTCAATTAAAAACATCCCAAAAAATATTTATTCATAGCTTATAAAATGCTTTCTTTGAAATGTCCAGTTCCTAAACTCTAAGAAAATAACTGGTGAAAATGTTGTGTTCTGGTCCTTCAGGTGCACAAACTGGACTTAAATGGAGCCTACCAGTTCAGGATCAAAGCTGTCAACAAGTATGGTGTTAGTGACGGCTGCGATTCAGAGAAAGTCCAGCTCCGAGATCCATTTGGCCTCCCAGGACCTCCACGTAACCCTAAAATCATAGCTGCCACAGCAACCACCATGACTGTGACCTGGGACCCCCCTCTGGACAACGGCGGCTCCATCATCCAGGGTTACTGGCTTGAAAAGAGGGAACGCGGTGCCGTGTACTGGGGTCGGGTTAACCGAGCTCCAGTCACCAAGCCGGCAGTAAAGGGTCTGCAGTACACGGTGCTGAGGCTCATAGAAGGAACCCAGTACCAGTTCAGGGTCTCAGCCAGCAACGCCGCTGGAGTCGGACCACCAAGCGAGCCCACTGAGTGCCGCTTTGCTGTGGATCCATGCAGTAAGTGTTTCTCAGCTGAAACAGGTCCCTGCATTTCAAAAGAAACACAATAAAAACTGATGAAACCAGGACATGGACCAGTAGTGAACGTGACAGAAAAGGTGATTATTTAGCTTTGAACAGATTTAAGTGCCTCCTGTTTCTGTTTCCCAGACCCCCCCAGCCCACCTGGCAGCCCTGAGGTTAAGGATAAGACCAAGAGCAGCATCACGCTCACCTGGAGCCCTCCGGACAGAGATGGAGGAAGCCCAGTCAAAGGTTACATCATTGAGGTCCACGAGGAAGGCCTGCCTGATTGGAGGAGAGTAAACCCAGCCGATAAGCTCCACCCATCTACTGAAATCACTGTCCCTGACCTGAAGGAGGGCAAGAAGTGCAAGTTCAGGATCTATGCCGTGAATGAGGCAGGAAACTCCGAACCTGCTCGGACAGCTGACATCTTGGTTCAGGACATCCTGAGTAAGAAGCACCCTCCCTCACACTAGTTAGACTTTAGACCTGCTCATCACCTCAAACCTCTTCATCTTAGCCAGATCTGTGGACTTCAGTCAGCTTGTCATTGTTTCTGTTCTGCAGTCGAACCCACCGTTACTCTGGATGTGAACGTTAACGACCTGCTGACCTGCAGAGCAGGAACCACCGTCAGGATTCCTGCAACCATCACAGGACGACCCATTCCCAAAGTCACCTGGACCTTCGTGGATGGAACTGCTGAGACCGAGAGGAAGAATGACCTTCATACGCTGCCCATTGACTCAGAGGTCAGAGACTCATTTAGGACTGACTGGTGCTCAGTCAAGTGTTTTTTACAGTTGTTCATCTGGATGAAAAATACAGATGTGTGTGTACCGTCCCCTCCAAAAGTCTAATTGTTGTGTTGCTGACATTCTGAGCTCATCTTTCATCCAATGTCTTCAGTGATCAACAAAACAAGGGAACTTGACTTGTTGTTCTAATACTTTTGGAGAGGACTGAATGTAATACTTCATTACACACACATAGATACATACATGCAAACATAAGCACATACATATACAGACATGTCAGCACACACACACACACACACACATGCTCTCAGATCAGAACAGGTCAGATTAAAGCTTGTAGTTTGAATCCGTTTGTGTTCTGACTTTTGCCTCCTGTTTTCTTCCAGATCCACTCCACCGACACCACGTCAGTGGTGGTGATCCCCGACTGCAAAATGAGCCACAGCGGTCGATACATCCTCAACGCTGAGAGCCCAGCTGGACACAAAGTGGTGAAAGTCCGGGTCACCGTGCTCGGTATGGGGAGCCTCTTACACTGTTTTTATAACAAGGAAGGAAACGGGAGTTCAGTCTTTTCAGTGGACTGATCTTTCCTTTTGTTGGTTTGCAGATCTGCCCGGACCACCTAGGGACCTGAAAGTAAGTGACGTGACCAGGGGGACCTGCAGACTCACCTGGAAACCTCCGGAGAACGATGGAGGGCAGAGGGTGAAGAGCTACTTCATTGAGGAGAAGACAGTGGGTGGCAAGGCCTGGACAAAGGTACAGACCCTTCTGTGCTGCCCCCTCATCAGAAAACAGTTGACCTTTCAGGGCAAAGTTCAACCCTGATCTTGTTCTTCCAGGTGAACCCAGCCTGTGCCACTCAGTCTGTGGTGGTTCCAGACTTGATCAATGGTCAGGAGTACCTGTTCCGTGTTCGAGCTGAGAACCTCTTTGGGTTTGGACCGTTTGTTGAGACCACTGAAGGGACCAAAGCCAAGGATCCCATCCGTACGTCGGAGTTCTCTTTAGTCACCTGCTTTACTGCTTCTGTTTACTGATTTATATGGAAGAAACACAAACTTCTTCTTTTTCAATAAGAACATTTATGTGTTTCACTATTTCTGGAATCAGGATAGAATTATTCATTCAGGAAGTTCTCTACAAACTCAGACTGCTTCTGTTTGTTTTTAATCTTCATATGCAGATGAATTTCTCATTTATTCTTCAGAAACACAAATATGACAACTTTGACTTTAAACCGACATTTCAGTTAAGTTTTATCTGAAAAACAAAATTAAAAGTCAACATATCTGTTCTATTTAATATAAACAGTTGTATTTAAGCAGATTTGAATCCTGACCTTACATTGACAGAAATACATAATTGTTCAAATATATACAGTATATATTTTTTATTTATTTTTTATTTTTATTTTTTCAAATTTATTTCATTTAATTAAAAACAACAAATTTCAAACAACACAACAATATCATAAAATAGAAAATGAAAAGGA
>JARVJO010000061.1:2378256-2397641 GCA_031762555.1 Cynodonichthys magdalenae
TGGACTAGCCTTTTTATTATCCTCGGTCTAGTTGTGTGTGTATATATATATATATATATATATATATATATATATATATATATAACTAGAACATTAAATGTAACTGATCTCTTGTCTCGTGTTAAATAATCTACACTTTGGTGTGGATTTATCAACAGTTACTTTGTATCAAACCATGAACAAAGCTGATGTATTATCAGTGCACAGCAGGACTGCTTCTGTCAGATGAGCCAAACATCCAGAACACATCCAGCATGTCTGCCTTCATGAACATGAAGAATTTATGAAGGTTAGATCCCACAAAACACTGAGCAGAGGATCTGCAGATATGTCAGTGTGATTTATCAAACCCTGACTGTGCTGCTGTTCCAGTGTTTTCAGTGTGTTTGAACAGCAGGTGCAAAGTGCAGCTTCAGACACATCATCCTCTCTGATCTGCAGCCTGACAGTAAAGATCCGACTTTCACTTAAATCAAAACGTATAGAACTGCAGCAGAGCAGCGCAACCACATCTCAGCTGTCCAGTGTTTCTTTTTTGGACGGGGGCTGGGTGTAGTAGTGAGTTGTCAGCCACAGAGGGGCAGCATCTGCAGGAAGGGGGGTCATGCAGGCGGCTGCCTCTCAGATCTAAATGTATTTGATCCTTAAGACTTCCCCATATTTCTGTCTGCAGGCAAAATGAGAGAAAATCTGTTCATTTAAAGACAATCTGGACAACTTGACATGCCTGCAGTTATTTTTCCTGTCTGACTCTTTCTCTAAATGATGCAGTCTGCATTATTTTTTAATTACACGCTGACAAAATCACAGTTAATATGATTGTTTTTCTACAATCTTTAAGACAGTGAAATAAAATAAATGTAACTTATTAAACAACCTACTTTTTATTTGTTTAAAAGAGTCAGCTCAGGTTACTGAGCCCCATTTTATTTTTAAAAATTCCTTGTAACTCTGAACATTGTTGTGTTCACTTTGCCTCCATCAGTGATTTCAACAGGGCGGTGCTCAACATCGCTGCAGCTCTTTTTGTGCACGTACGCACACACGTACGCATGCACGTCTTAGTAAATCACACGCAACACACCCGCTTTTACCAGTACTGGTTATTGTTACTGGTTTTTTATAATCATGGTATTTAGTACTGGTTGTTTTTTAGTCATGGTATTTACTATTGGTTGTTTTTTACCCGTAGTATTCAGTACTTGTTGTTTTTTACTCGTAGTATTTAGTACTGGTTGTTTTTTACTCATAGTATTTACTATTGTTTGTTTTTTACTCGTAGTATTTAGTACTGGTTGTTTTTTACTCGTAGTATTTACTATTGTTTGTTTTTTACTCGTAGTATTTAGTACTGGTTGTTTTTTACTCGTAGTATTCAGTACTTGTTGTTTTTTACTTGTAGTATTTAGTACTAGTTGTTTTTTACTCGTAGTATTTACTATTGTTTGTTTTTTACTCGTAGTATTTAGTACTGGTTGTTTTTTACTCATAGTATTTACTATTGTTTGTTTTTTACTCGTAGTATTTAGTACTGGTTGTTTTTTACTCGTAGTATTTACTATTGTTTGTTTTTTACTCGTAGTATTTAGTACTGGTTGTTTTTTACTCAAAGTATTTACTATTGGGTTTTTTTTACTCATAGTATTTACTATTGTTTGTTTTTTACTCGTAGTATTTAGTACTGGTTGTTTTTTAGTACTGGTCATCTGTGGTCTTGATAAATGGAGCCGTTTGTGTTCTAAGAATCCCAGATAACAACTGTGACATTTAACAATTATTTGCATCTGTAGATCCTCCAGATCCTCCAACAAGGCTGAAGATTCAGAACATCAGGAAGGGCACGCTGACTCTGACCTGGAAGGCTCCAAAGAATGATGGAGGTTCACCTGTCACCCACTACAGCGTGGATCTGCTCTGCTGGGACTCCAGCGGTCAGAAGGAGTCCTGGAGGAGGTGAGGAGGTTGTTTCCATGACGACAGAAGCAGATTGTGCTAGCTGCTTTCAGTCATGGCCATCAGAGGAATACATCTGAATTTCAGAGAAAACAAACTTCTATGTTTTGTTCTCTTTAGCAGGTTTAGCTGGTTTTGGTTGTGTGGTGAGTTTGATGTGACCTGGCTCGTGTCTTGCAGGTGTAACAGAAGAGATGTAGACACCACAACCTTCAAGGTGGAGGACCTGATTGAAGGAAATGAGTATGAGTTCAGAGTGATGGCACACAATGAGGCTGGCCCCAGTCGACCATCTACCACTGCTGGACCCATCCTGCTCCAGGACCAGACCTGTAAGAACAGAATTCTTAGCAGAGTGACACACACAGACCAAACATTAGGAGAATGACAAGATTCCGTGTTTGTTTCAAAAATTGTCCACATGTTCCACAGTATTATTGTCATACACACCAATGTCAGGCAGTGATAGGAGCTCATGTAGGAAAACCTACACAAAACCCACCTAGGTCTTATTTTCTAATTCATTGTGTGTACTAAACAAGTACAACACGGTGGATTAACAAACCCGAGTTGGACCTGCACGTGTTGCACATTTCCTTTCTATGACCACGTTTGGACCTACACTGGGTGTCCACCTTGTTTTGCTCATATACAGTAGGTTCTCTTTAGTTACCTCACATAGAGGGTACTCATCCAGTAAGTCACAGTCTCCTATTTTCTTCTTTTTGCTTGCAGGTGCTCCATCCATTGAGCTCGAGGAGTTCATGGAGGTGGAGCAGGGCTCGGACGTCAGCATTGTAGCCAAGCTCCGCGGCTGTCCGTTCCCCACACTCACCTGGTACAAAGCTCCACCCCACAAGGCTGACAACAAGGTGGAGGTTCAGTATGATGAGCACATCAACAAGATTGTGTCAGATGACAGCTGCACGCTGCTCATCCAGCAGGGCAAACGCCCCGACACGGGTCTGTACACGCTGGTGGCCTCCAACACTTTCGGCAAGGCCTCCAAGGAGATGAGGCTCAACGTGCTCGGTAGGAACAAACACACCAAACGTGCATCTCTCGACAGGAACCTCTGATTTGACTCAACTGTTTTTGGTCTTTGCAGGTCGTCCCGGTCCTCCCTCTGCTCCTATTAAGTTTGAGGAGATTGGAGCTGAGAAGATCACGCTTTCCTGGCTGCCACCAAAAGATGACGGTGGCTCTAATGTTACAAACTACGTGATCTGGAGGCGAGTGGCCAACAGAAAGACCTGGGTGCCTGTCACCAGTGAGCCCAAAGACCGGATCTGGACGGTAGAAAATCTCATGGAGGGACATGAATATGTGTTCCGCATCATGGCACAGAACAAGTATGGTGTTGGGGAGCCACTGGACAGTGAGCCCGAGGTCGCCCGAAACCTTTACAGTGAGTTCAACCTTCTACCCATGATTTCAAAGTCCAAGCAGCTTCAGAATCTAAATGTAGGTCCTCTGTGTGTCCAGCTGTCCCCGGTCAGTGTGAGAAGCCCACAGTAACTAACATCACCATGGACTCCATGACCGTCAACTGGGAGGAGCCTGAGGATGATGGCGGCACCCCAATCACTGGATACTGGCTGGAGCGCAAAGAAACTACCGGCAAACGCTGGACCCGTGTTACCCGAGACCCCCTCCGTCCCATGGGATTTGGTGAATCTTTTATAGTGAGCGGATTAATTGAAGGATCACAGTATTTATTCAGAGTTTCTGCCATCAATGCTGCCGGGCCTGGACTTGCTAGCCCCCCAACAGACCCTGTCTTTGCCAGAGACCCCATCTGTAAGTATAATGTGCTGAAATGATAAAAGTTAGAGACACAGAGCAGAATGGTAACTAGCTGTCCATCTTGTCGTGAAGCCCCCCCATCTGCTCCAACACCAAAGGTTTCTGACTGGACGAAATCCACAGTGGACCTAGAGTGGATCCCACCTCTGAAGGATGGAGGCTCCAACATCATTGGCTATTGGGTAGAATACAAGGAGGAGGGCACTGAGGCCTGGGTCAAGGTAAGATGAAGAGTCAGCTGAAACTGTCTTTTCTTGTAGTAGCATAAAAGTGTCCATTGAAAAGATTGACAATGATGCATCAACTATTTCATTTGGTTTTAATGACAGATCCATGATCTTGGAAATGATGATTGTGTTTTTCAGGCTAAGGGGACTGAAATCCGAGGCACTCGGCTAGTGATCACCGGTCTAAAGACAGGTGGTCAGTACAGGTTCAGGGTGATTGCCTTCAACGCTGCTGGTAACGGTGAGCCAGGAGAAGTCCCGGAGGTGCTCGAGGTCAATGACAGAACCAGTGAGTTCAAATCAACGGTTGTACCAAAGACAAACTGAAACCATGTGAAACAGACTGCAATGAGACGTTTCTTCTTTTTAGTTGCTCCAGAGGTGGACCTGGATGCCTCAGTGAAGGAGAGGATGGTGGTCCACGCTGGTGGTGTGATTCGGATCATCGCCTATGTGTCGGGCCAACCAGCACCTGAAATTACATGGAGCAGAAACGGAGCTGCACTGCCTCTAGAGGCAAAAGTGGAGACAACGGCCATCAGCTCTTCTCTTGTCATCAAACCATGTGCCAGGAAACACCTGGGGGTGTACACACTGACCGCTAAGAACGCTGGAGGGGAGAAGACAAAAAACATCACTGTGGAAGTCCTCGGTGAGAGATGGTTTTAATCATGCAGAACTATTTCAAACAGATTATCTGACGAATATTTGGTTGAATTGATTCCCTTCTGTTTTCTTGTAGATGTTCCCGGGCCTGTTGGCATTCCTTTGATTGCTGAGAACCTGACCATAGACTCCTGCAAGCTCAACTGGTTCTTCCCTGAGAACGATGGAGGCTCTCCCATCAGCAACTACCTGATTGAGAAACGTGAAGCTGAGCGTAAAGCCTGGACCTCCCTCTCCTACACTGCCAGCAGGCAGAATGCTGTGGCTCGTGACCTCACGCTTGGAAAGGCCTACTTCTTCAGAGTGGCTGCAGAGAACGCCATCGGCATCGGACCTTTTGTGGAGACAGCAGCTGAGCTCGTCATCAAGGAACCGATTAGTGAGTTTAATTAAAGACCCGGAGATGAACACTGGTTTCACAAGGGGAGGTCACAACCGTAAAAACCAAGACTAGAAGAAGTTCTCTCATCACTTAAAGACTCCTCACAGCAGATGTTTTACTTTATTTAAAATAATCCAGCCACAGATATTTACAGTATTCAAATATTTACACTGTACATATTTTTTCTTTTGGAAGATAGGGTTTCTCTTTTTGACTGCAGCAGACAATTTTCTGTAATCCAATTCTTCACTCCATTTGAATACTCAGTCCACTTCCTACTGAGGGAACAAGTGAACAATTAACCAATTCAAACATAACCCCAGGTTCCCAGAATGGAATGTGCTGTAACATCATGTCTCAAATATATGATATTAAAAGAGGCTGATAAAAAAATACTAATTTCAAGATGAAGAAAAGCTATTTGCACTAAGAAAATGCCTCAGAATGTACTCTAGCAATAGTTGACCAGGAAACTAATCAGTGGTCAAATGTTCTTAATGTAGACTGACCAGAGTGAAACATTAGGATCTGATGCTCTGTCCAGGCAACCCCACCCCACGCTGTTCAGGGCAGAAAAAGTGTTTTATTTAAATGTTTCATCGTAATCATCCACCATTACACAGCTTCCTATCATCAGATATAAAGAATTTTTTTTTTTTTTTTTCAGGTGTGCCAGACCGCCCAGAAGAACTGGACGTTACCAAGGTTACCAAGGATATGATCTGCCTCACCTGGAAAAAGCCCAAATTTAACGGAGGTTCTGACATCACCATGTACATCCTGGAGGCGCGTACGATCGGCAAGGACAAGTTTAACAGACTTACGAAGGAGAAGCTGATGGACAGGAAGTTCACATTCGATGGCCTCAGGGAAGGCGACACCTACGAGTTCAGAGTGATTGCTGTAAATGAAGTTGGACCAAGCAAACCATCTTTCTGCACCAAACCAATCACTTGCAAGGATGAACTGGGTGAGACATTTTCCAGCTTTCAACATATGCAGTTTAATAATATCAATGAACATCTGTAGAAATCTGTGGTTGTAGCTTTCTAATTTAAGCATTATTGAAAATGAAGTAAACACATTCATACGTTCATGTTTATATAGAAATAACCATACAGTATTATTGAATTAAAAATATGTGAATGTTGTCATTATTTCTTGTCTACAGTAGTTCCATCTTTTTCTTACTTTCAATAGAGGGTACAAAAAGGAAAAAAATACAAACCAAAAGAATCCTCTGAGTAATATTTTTAAAGGTTTTCTTAATTTTCTGCTCTTACAGAGCCACCAACCATCGAGCTGGACTTCCGTGATAAAATCATCATTCGTGTGGGAGAGAGCTGTCTGTTGCAGGGCCGCTACACCGGCAAACCGGCTCCGTCTATTACCTGGTACAGAGACGACAAAGAGCTGAAGACTGACAACCATATCGTGTTCAAAAACACACCAGTCACCATGTCACTAGGCCTGATGAAGGCCAAGCGTGAACACAGTGGCAGGTATGTGGTGGTTGTGGAAAACAGTACCGGGTCCAGGAAAGGAGTCAGCAACATCATCGTTGTTGGTACGTTTGGAACAGAAAAGAAAACTTGGGTTGATACCGACAGCAGTGCAGACCATCAGCACATTTTTATCCTTTCTTTGTTCTCTGCAGATCGTCCAACTCCTCCTGTCGGTCCCGTGGTGTTTGAGGAGGTGCACAGGGAGTATATGGTGATTTCCTGGAAGCCTCCTCTGGACAATGGTGGTGTTGACATCTCCAATTACATCATTGAGAAGAGAGATGTCAACAGAGAGATCTGGACCACGGTGACATCTGCCAACACCAAGACTACATGCAAGGTAGTTAAGCCTGAAGAGTCAGGACTCCAGCAGGGGGAGGTTGCTGAAGTTCAGAGATATTCACACGGTTTCTCATTTCACAGATCCCCAAGCTAACAGAGGGCAGGGAGTACATCATGAGAATCTCTGCCGAGAACATGTACGGCATCAGCGACCCTCTAGAGTCTGAGGAGATGAAAGCTAAAGATCTGTTCAGTACGTCTTCGCACCATTTTAAAGCTTCCCTTAAATCATAGGAGAGGTTCAATAATTATTAAAAAAATTCTCCTTCTCTTACATTTACACAAACTTACTAAATTTTATATAAAATAATTGTGATTTGATCTGAAATCTGTAAATAAACGAGAAAGTCTCAGAGTATTTTTAAATATAGACATTATTTTTTTATTCTTACAATATGTATTTATCCTTTTTATATCTAAGGAGTCCCTGAAGCCCCTGAAATGCCAACAGTCAGAGAGGTGTACGCTAACAGCGCTCTGGTGCTGTGGAACCGGCCCCGGGATGGAGGGAAGCCTATTACCAACTACGTTTTGGAAAAGAAGGAGCCTGGAGCCAAGAGGTGGTCCAGAGTCACCAGAGACCCGCTTTACCCAGCAACTCACTACAGAGTTCAGGACTTAGTGGAAGGTTGCGAGTATGAATTCAGGGTCATGGCTGAGAACGAGTTGGGAACCGGAGATCCAAGTGTTCCATCTCAACCTATCCTTGCTAAAGATCCTATCGGTTAGTCTGACACGTCTCTCATCAGTTTTTTACAGTCTACATTTGGTTTTCATTGACAAATCTAGACTTCCTGCTGTTTTTGAAGAATTAGGCTTTAATTATTATTGAAAGATTTATAGTTTTGTGGTAATTAAGATGGCAATTACTTGTCAGATCCACTCTTTATTGCAGTTAAAGCTGACTGAACTGTTTTCCACTCACAGTGCCCCCAAGCCCTCCAGTAACCCCAGAGGCCTATGATAAGACCAAGAACTCTGTCAGTCTAAAATGGCAATTGCCACGTCATGATGGAAAAGGACGAATCTTTGGCTACCTGGTGGAGTATCAGAAACCTGGTGCCATAGAGTGGGTTCAGGCCAACGCAACTCCAGAGGAGTGCCCAGATCTCCATTATGTGGTAACAGGACTGACTGATGGAATGGAGTATGTCTTCAGAATCTTTACGGTCAATGCTGCTGGCAAATCCGACCCTGCCTTTGTCAAACAGACCATCACAGTTCATGACAGAATTGGTACGGGAGATGCTCAAAAACATAGTACATTTCTGAAATTAGAAATTCAGTCCACCAAATGTAATTATGCATAAATGTACTAGCTTTTTGTTTGTAACATCTAAAATCTATACACTTTTCTATTACAATCCACAGAGGAGCCAGAATTACACCTGGATGCCAACATGGCACGAGACCACCTAGCCATGCTTGGCACTGATATCACCCTGAGTGCCACCATTAAAGGTATACCAACACCAACGGTTTCCTGGAAGAAGAACGACGGAGACGTTCCTTCTCACATCACTGTTGCTGTTACCGCCACGGGCAGCAAAGTCTTCATTCCCAAATGTGTCCGTGCAGACTCTGGAAACTACACTATTACAGCTGAGAACACAGCTGGAAAGAAATCTGCAACAGTTGCAGTGCTTGTGCTAAGTAAGTGAAATGTCAACTCAAGTTAGTAAATGGTTTTTAAAATTAGAATTCGTAAAGACCTAATTTTACAAATGCTTGTTTCTATCAGACAAGCCTTCTCCGCCAAGGAATTTGGTGGTGACTGAAGTGACTAGTGAGTCTGCTTACCTAACTTGGAAGGCTCCAGAGGACGACGGTGGTGCTGTCATCTCTCATTATGTTGTGCAAAAGAAAGATGTAGCTTCAGATCAGTGGGTACCTGTTGCTGCAGCCAATAAGAAGCTGAGTCTGATGGCCATGTATCTGATGGAAGGAATCCAGTACCTGTTCAGGGTGGCTGCCGAGAATCAGTTTGGCAGAAGTGACTTCATTATAACCAAGACACCCGTTAAGGCTGTTGATCCTCTCTGTAAGAAAACGCTATAAATCATTACAATGTGATACTGTGCTTTGTAAGCAATAAAAACTAATAATCCATTCTAAGAAAGTAATTGATGTACACATTCCAAATGAGTGATTTCAATTCCTCAATAGTTGGAAATCATTTTTTTTTTCTGACACTTTTAGATCCTCCTGGTCCACCCAAGAACCTCCACCACACGGATGCAGAGAAGACTGAGGTGTGGTTGGCCTGGGAGTGGCCGGATCGCACCGGTGGAAGTGAAATTACTGGCTTTATTGTAGAATACCAGGAAGATGGCCAGACAGACTGGGTAACTTTCAAGACTGTAAGCAATGAACGCAGCCATGTGACAGGTCTGGAAGAAGGCAAGACTTACCGTTTCAGAGTCAAGGCTCAGAATGCCATTGGTATAAGCCGCCCTGACACTAGTGTCCCAGTCACTTGCCAGGAAAAGACACGTAAGAGATGTTGAGAATGTATATCTATGTAAAAGCTAGATATGTTGTCATGTAAAACTTGTAAACCTCACATTTGCTGTTTTGTTCTCTTTCAGTTCCACCTACGATTGAAGTTGATGTGAAGCTTATTGAAGGTGTTGTAGTCAAAGCTGGAAGTATTATTGCTTTACCAGCTAAAATGTCAGGCATCCCCCTTCCCACAGCCAAGTGGATGAGTGATGGCAAAGAGATCCTCTCTGAAGGCCGATATCATATTGAAACTGCTGGACCCTCAACCATCCTCAGTATCCCAGAAAGCCAGAGAGGAGACACTGCAGAGTACATTCTCACTGTGAGCAATCCTTCAGGCAGCAAGACAGTTGCCCTACATGTCACTGTGTTGGATCTACCAGGACCACCCATTGGACCAATTAATATCTTGGAGGTCACCCCTGATCACATGATAATACAATGGAGAGCACCCAAAGATGATGGGGGAACACCTATCACCAACTATGTGGTGGAAAAGAAGGATGTCAAGAAGCCATGGGAGCCTTGGTCAGTCGTTAGCTCCAGCAGCACCAGCACAACAGCCAAGGTGTCAAGGTTAGAGAAGGGTCGTGAATACATTGTACGGGTCCGTGCAGAAAATAAAATTGGCATTGGTGCTGCTCTTGAGAGTCCACCTACTATTGCCAAGCACATGTTCAACCCTCCAGGTCCTCCAGGCTTCCCTGAGTGTTCTGACATCACAGAGAATGCTGTGACAGTGGAATGGGCCCTGCCTGATTATGATGGAGGTAGCCCAATCAGTGGCTATGTGGTTGAACGAAGAGAAATGACAGGAAAGTGGATCCGTGTCAATAAAACTCCAGTGCTAGACCTAAGATACAGAGTCTCTGGCCTGTTTGAAGGCAACAGCTATGAGTTCAGGGTGTTTGCTGAAAACATTGCTGGCATCAGTGAGCCTTCACTCACCTCCGATCCCATTAAAGCCACTCGAGCTATTACTAAACCTGGACCTCCTGGCAACCTTAAACTGAAGGACTGGAGTAAGTCCTATGCTGACATTTGCTGGACCAAACCCACAAGAGATGGAGGCAGTCCAATTCTAGGCTATGTTGTTGAAGCTCAGAAGTCAGGAACTGCCCAGTGGGATAGAATCAATAAGGACCTTATCAAAATCTGTGCCTACAGAGTGCCAGGCCTTATAGAAGGAATGGAATACAGAATACGTGTTAGAGCTACCAACAAGGTTGGGGATAGTGAGCCTAGAGAGCTGCCTGAGGCAATTTTGGCAAAGGACATCTTGGTGCCCCCTGAAGTAGCAGTTGATGTGTCCTGTCGTGACTCTGTGACAGTCAGGGCAGGTCAGATAATCAGTTTAATTACTAGAGTGAAAGGCAGACCAGATCCAGAAATCACATGGACTAAAGATGCAAGAGCCTTGTCTCGAGATAAACGCACAGAGATGAACAACAACTACCCTGTTTGTGAACTGATTATCAATGAAGCTGTCAGATCAGATTATGGAAAATATGCCATTGTTGCTAAGAACAGCAGTGGACAGGCACAGGCTACCATTTTGGTAAATGTTCTAGACACACCAGGAGCTTGCCAGAATCTGAAAGTGGCCTATGTCACTAAAAAATCCTGCATGGTGTCTTGGGAAAATCCTGAAGATAATGGTGGCACTGAGATTACTCAATACATTATTGAGTGTCGTCAGCCGAGTCAAAGAGGATGGACAGTGGTCTCCAATGACTGGACCAAACGCCTGTTAAAGGCTCCTCTCACTGAAGGTTGTGAGTACTTCTTCCGCGTCAGTGCAGAGAATAAGATTGGCATTGGGCCATCCACAGAGACCAAAACACCTATTCTGGCAGTTGACCCCATTGAGAAACCTGGTGAACCCATTGATTTTCATATATCTGAAATTGGCAAGACTTTCTGCTTCCTGAAGTGGAAGAAACCAGAAAATGATGGTGGTAGTCGTAACCTTGGTTATCACATTGAAAAGAAACCAAAAGAGGCTGAGGAGTGGGAGAGGCTCCACAAAGGTGCCATCAAGGAGACCTACTTCATGGCAGACAGGTGCATCGAAAATCAAATCTACCAATTCAGGGTTCAGACTAAGAACGAGGGAGGTGAGAGTAATTGGGTAACCACAGGAGAAGTATTAGTTAAAGAACAGCTGGTGGAACCTGAGGTCAAAATTAAGCTGGATGGATCCCTTGTTGTGAAAGCAGGAGACTCCATTTCTATGGAAGCAACAGTTAAGGGAAAACCCCAACCAGATGTCAAATGGACAAAAGATGAGTGTACAGAGGAAATTAAGAAAGGCCCCAAGCTTCAAATTGAAACTGGTGTAGACTTTTCTAAGTTGTTGCTTACAGGTGCCAGACGCAGCGACACTGGCAAATATGTTGTTACAGCCTCCAACAGTGCAGGAACCAGCTCTGCTAATGCTAAAGTGATTGTACTAGATAGGCCTGGGCCTATCAGGGATCTCAAGGTGTCTGGCATTACCACTGATAGGTGCCATCTGGCTTGGGAAGTCCCAGAAGACGATGGTGGCTGTGATATCTACAACTACATTATTGAGAAATGTGAGACCAAGAGAGGAGTTTGGTCTGTCCATTCTAATGCTGTCATTACCAACAAAGCAAAAGTAACTCGACTCATTGAAGGCAATGAGTACATCTTCAGAGTCCGAGCTGAAAATAAGATGGGTTCTGGACCTGCAGTTCAGAGTGAGGCTATTGTTGCCGGAACCCAGTTCAGTGTACCTGATACCCCTGAAGCACCAGAGGTCACCAAGATAGGCAAGGAGGAAATGACTGTGCAATGGTCTGAGCCTGAAAAAGATGGTGGAAAGCCAATCATTGGGTATCTGTTGGAGAAAAAAGAAGAGCATGCCATTAGGTGGTCTCCTGTTAATAAAGATCCAGTCCCTGGAACTCGTTTCACTGTTCCAGGACTATTGCCACTCCATGATTACCAGTATAGAGTGAAGGCTGTAAATGAGATTGGTGTTAGTTCTCCAAGCAAGGCTTCCCGTGCGATCACTGCAAAGGATGCAGTTGGTATGTAACCGACAATGATCTCTATTTGCTTTATGTTTTTACTATAAGAAAGCTCATTTCTACACAAACCCTTCTGTCCACTTACAGAACCTCCTGCACCTCCTACCAACTTGAAGGTTGTGGATAGTACCAAATCCTCCATCACCCTGGGTTGGACCAAGCCTGTGTCTGATGGAGGAGCTCCTCTCATAGGCTATGTTGTAGAGATGAGGGTACAGGGTGCTGCAAAGAAAGGAGATGACGCCTGGAAGAGATGCAATGTGGCAGCTCAGCTTATTGTGTGCGAGTTCACTGTCACAAGTCTTGATGAGAAGCTTGTGTATGAATTTAGGGTGTCGGCTCAAAACCAGGTGGGCATGAGCCTGCCTTGTGACTTAGATGGTGCTGTGATTCCACGAGATATTCTAGGTAAGGACATTATTGGTTGTTAGTCTGTTTTAAGGTAAACACAGAACAGTCTTGCCATTTTTAGTTGGTTTTATGAACTATTATTAAATGATATCTATTGATTACTGTTTCATTCAACAGAGGCACCAGAGGCTGACTTGGATGCCAACCTAAAGCAAGGTCTGACAGTTCGGGCTGGTTGTCCCATTAGACTGTGTGCTACCATCAGAGGCAGACCACCTCCCAAGGTTACATGGAGGAAGATGGGTATTGATAATGTAGTCAGAAAGGGTAAAGTTGACATCATCGACACCATGACCTTCTTGGTCATTCCTGACTCCACCCGTAATGACTCTGGCAAATACTGCCTGACATTGCAGAGCACTGCAGGAGAGAAGGCTGTCTTTGTCAATGTTAAGGTTCTGGGTAAGTCTATACTTTGGAAAATTATTGTTTCCTTCTGCCAAAAATCTATCAAAATATAGTTGTTGTTTTTTACCTGTAGATTGAGAAAATGCGTTCTTGTAGATGCAACTGTTGTAAGTAAATGAAATTAATCTATTTTTGTTTCAAACAGATACACCTGGACCTGTAATGAATCTTGAAGCTACAGACATCAAACAGACATCCGTCATGTTGGCCTGGAATCCTCCAGAGGTCAATGGGGGTAGTGAGGTGACGCACTACATTGTTGAAAAGCGTGAGATAGACCGCAAGACTTGGGCAATTGTCAAGGCTGAAGTTCAGCTAGATAAGATTCCTTTTAAAGTCTCTGGTCTGATGCCTGGCAGTGAATACTACTTCAGAGTCACAGCTGTGAATGAGTATGGCTCTGGAGTTCCCAGAATGACACCTACATCTTACCTGGCATCTGATCCTGTCAGTAAGTATCTATTTAATCACAGTGTATAACATAAAAACTCATGTAAAGTTGTACACTCCCTTGCAAAGTCTCAAGACTGTTTTCATGAATTTCAGGCAAGCCAGATCCTTGTCAGAAGATTGAAGTTTTGGAGATAACTAAGAACAGTGCCATGATTGGCTGGGTGAAGCCTGAAAGAGATGGTGGAGCCAAGATTGATGGTTATGTCATTGAATATATTGAAGTCAAACCTCCTCCAGAGCCACCAGCCCCTGTGGAAGTCAGTATTAAAATCAGTGTTCCAACGTTTACCTGTATAATGATCCTCAAAAATTTGTAATTTTTGCAAAAAAATCCATAATAAACACACCGGACAGTCAGCCGTGCGCACGGGGGTAAGGGAGGGGAGGGGTGGGGGTGCAGGCGGACTCTCGTCTGCAGAGAGAACGCCTGGCTGCAGCAGAGCAGGAGGACATGAGGATGGGAGACTTATTTCTAGCAGGACAGCGGGTTGGAAGCTGGTTATTTGATGTCATTTATTGTTTTTTTTAATGTCCTTCAGGCTCTGACATGTTAAGTAAATTTGAAACTATGGTTTTGAAAAAAATCTACAAAACATTGAAAATTCTGTGAGATTGCTCTAAACGTCCTTATACCTGCAAAATGAGGGAAAATCTGTGTAAATTACAGAAAATCTGTACAACTTGACATGTTTGTATTTGTGAAGTTATTTTGCAGTTTACTGAAACTTAAATTCTGAATCACTAAGCTTTAATCCCACTCACTGCAGGTTGCTGAGGGACAAGAAGCTCCTCCACCACCACCACCTCCACCACCACCAGTGATCGAGGAGGAAGAAGAACCCGTAAAGGAAGTATGGAACGCATACACAACAGTCAAAGGCTTAACAGTCAGTGTCAGTGGACTGAAGGAAGGAAAGAGGTACAAGTTCAGAGTGGCTGCCAAAAACATCATGGGCTTGAGTTCCTTCACAGAGACCAGGGAGCCGGTTGAGATCAGGGAGCAGATGGGTATGTTGATAGTTTGGATGCAGAATTTTTAACAGCTTTAGTCACTTAATCTTATATTTGTCTCACAATGAGAATTTATTTAAAATAAATAGTATTTTAGTCATCAAAAAATATCCATCAAAGGATTTAATGTGACAGCGGTATTTAATTCTAACACTGCTCCAGTCTAACTGAACAATTTATTGTGTCCAACAGTGGAGCCAAAGATTGTTATGCCAGAAACAGCAAGTGCTAGAGCTGGAGCCAAACTTCGAGTGGAGGCACTGGTTTCAGGAAAACCATCCCCAACCTGTAAGTGGATGCGTGGTGAGAAAGCAGTGGTCCCATCCAGTCGTTTGGCTGTGCACCAGTCTGGAAACTTGTGTGTCCTGATCATCAAAGATGTGACCAGGACTGACAGTGGAGAGTACAGTCTTGTGGCTGAAAACAATACTGCAAAGGTTTCCCAAGTTCTAAAGATTGTCATCAGAGGTGAGTGACACTCCTATAAAATGAAGCCAACACCATTTATATTATGGTTCTCTTCAACAAAGAATGAATAAACATAACTCAACATACAATTCTATATTTCGCAGACATCCCCGGTCCTCCTGAAGGCCCCGTAGAGATCAGTGACATTGATGCTGATTCTTGCTCCCTGTCTTGGAACAAACCACTAGAAGATGGGGGCAGCAATATCACAAACTATGTGATTGAAAAATGTGATGTAGGTAGAGGTGATTGGGTGACAGCCCTCTCTTCCAGCCCAAAGACCAGCTGCAGATTGGGAAAACTCATTCCTGGAAAAGAATATGTGTTCCGCATCCGTGCTGAGAACCGCTTTGGTGTTTCAGACCCAATTCAGTCGGATAGGATGGTCGCCAAGTTCCCCTTTGGTAGGTGTGGGTGAATTATGTCCCAATTATGGGTCTTGTTTATCCTTAGTTCCAAATTCTATTGGTAATTTCTATCTATAATTTTGTATTTTGTCTCTAGATGTTCCAAGTGAGCCCCTAAACTGCCGCATCAACAAGACTAACAAGGACTGTATGTTTGTTGCCTGGGAAAAACCTGAGAGTGACGGTGGCAGTCCCATCACAGGTTACTACATTGAGCGAAAGGAAAGAAACAGCCTTCTGTGGGTGAAGGCCAACGACACCGTTGTCCGCAACACTGAGTACCCATGTGCCGGCCTCATCGAGGGCCTGGAATATACCTTTAGAGTATCAGCTATTAACCGTGCTGGCCAGGGCAAACCAAGCAAGAAGACTGACTTTGTAACTGCAAGAACACCTGTTGGTCAGTTTGTCATCAACACCTGTTCACAAAGTAATGTTTCATTTCAGTTTAAGTTTGCTTATGTTTGCCTATTTGTCTTCATGTGTTTTAGACACCCCAGGCAAACCTGAGGTTTTGGATGTAACCAAGAACTCTGTCACTTTGGTTTGGGCCCGTCCAAAGAATGATGGTGGAAGCAAAATCATAGGCTACTACGTCGAGGTGATGCGGGTGCCAGGAGACACGTGGATTCGCTGCAACACCAGCAGTCAAAATATCCCAAGAGAGGAGTATACAGTAACTGGTCTTGAAAGAGACCTCCAGTACCAGTTCAGGGTTATTGCCAAAACTGGTGTAAACATAAGTAAACCCTCAGAGCCCACAGACCCAGTTCTGGTCTCCGCTGAGAATGGTAAGATTTTTTTTACTCAACACCCTCATGACAAAATTAATATAATTAATAAGGCAGTGCAATTAAAAGAGTTTTTTGTAATTATTGTTTTTAATATGACTAATGTTCCTAAAAGACAAGTCTTTGAAAATGCTAAGTTGGTAATCGCTATCATATTCTATAAATACAGTTCCTCCAAAGATTGAGCTCAATGCAAAGATGCAAAAGGGTTTGAAGGTGAAGGCTGGAACCACGATCCTCCTGGAAGCTGATGTATTTGGTAAACCTATACCCAGAGTCACTTGGAAGAGAGGTGACGATAACTTGAAATCTGGTGAAGGTCAGGTCATTACCCAACAAAGGCATCACTTTCAGCTAGAGATGACAGCGGTTACTAAAGAACACACAGGAACCTACACAGTATTGGCGGAGAATGCCAGTGGATCCAAAACAGAAGAGATCCAGGTTGTTGTACTTGGTAAGTATTTTTATTGCTAGATGTAAGGGTGTTTTATAAACCTTTCCAAAGAGAGATTAACATAATATTTGCTATGAGCTTTAATATTGGATTTGAATCTCCTCAGATGTGCCTGGCCCCCCTGCCAGTTCCAAGTATGTTGAAGTGTTTGCCAACAGCATCAAGCTGTCCTGGGAGCCTCCTTTGAAAGATGGTGGTGCAGCTATCAGCAACTACATTGTGGACAAGCGTGAGACCAGCAGAACCGATTGGGCCCAGGTTTCAACTAAGATCAAGGGCGATGTATTGGAGTTTAATGTGGACAAGTTAATTGACGGCCATGAATACCAGTTCAGAATCCGTGCTGAAAACATGTGGGGGGTTGGAGACGCCTTTATCACCCACCCAGTCATCGCCAAGAACCCATTCAGTGAGTTATCACCACCTTTTAGTCCAAGTTCATACATCAACTTTACAAAGAAATGCAACTGTTTAAATATAAACTAAACCTGTCATAGAAAAGAGACACAAACATTAGTTGCATTAAACCATTTATCTGGCATATCACATATTACAACCAATACAGTTATTATATCTAACCAAGTTTTTTGACACACTAAACTCGTTTTTGATTTCTGATTTTAACTTACAATTTATCTCTCAACAAAACTCTTTAATATGGTATAACTTTCAGCCATCCCTGGTCCTTGTGAAGCACCACTGATCACCAATGTGACCAAAGACCGCATGACAGTAAGTTGGAAGGAGCCTGCATATGATGGAAAATCTACCATCTTGGGATACATGCTTGAAAAGAAGGAGACCAAAGAAATGAACTGGGCCAAGCTGAACAGAAAGCCCATGACAGAAAGGACACTTGAAGTAACAGGCCTAACAGAGGGAGCTGAGTATGCTTTTAGAGTGATTGCTGTCAATGCAGCTGGACTTGGCAAACCCAGTGACCCTTCTGCTGGCACCACTGCACAGAATCCCATTAGTAAGTCTGTACTATTACCTAAACTATGTTACTTGTCAATATTAACTCCTAACATCAAAGCTTTTATACATCATCTAAAATTCTTCATTGTGCTCTTGTCAGCTCCTCCTGGACCTGTTCTCAACCCCAGTGTGACTGACACCACCCATAGCACCATCAGTCTTACTTGGACTGCACCTGTTAACAATGGTGGAAGCCCTATTATTGGATACCTAGTGGAATGCAAGAGGACTGACACCACTGACTGGATCCGCTGCAATGTCCCCAGAAACTTGCAGGAAACCAACTACATCATTCAGAATCTGATTGATAAGTCTGAGTACCAGTGTCGCATCACTGCTGTCAACAAAGTTGGTTTCAGTGAGCCAGCTGAAGTGCCCGGAAAGCACGTAGCCAAGGATATCATTGGTATGTATGATTTAGATTACATGGGCTACCTTCGCTTGTCTTTTAGTGAAAGTTATCGTAAAGAAGACCTATTGTGTAATCACATAGACAAAAGTCACAAACTCAGATTCTTTAGATGTTTAAAACACCCAAACCTCGAGGAGTTTTGCTTATTCATAGCAGAATTCTGGCAAAACATAAAAATGAACAGACATACATTACACTGATTTCCTTTTTATGAAATAATAGCTTAAAAATTAACATGTACTCTAAATATTAAATGCCCTGTTCATTTGTATTCAGTTGCTCCTGAGGCAGAACTGAGTGCTGAGTTGAAAGAAGGTCTGCAGCTTCAGGCCGGTGCCACCATGAAGTTATATGCAACCATCAAAGGTCGTCCCACACCCCGGATTACCTGGGCTAAGATGAATACCAATATCAAGGATCGTCAGGGCATTGTCATCAAATCCAGCAACATGGACACCCTGGTGATGGCAGAGAGGGTCAACAGATATGATGCTGGCAAATACATCTTGAATTTAGAGAGTTCAGCTGGCATGAAGATGTACACTATTGTTGTCAAAGTCTTTGGTAAGTATAAAAATGATTAAGAAGTCATTTGTTCATTGTTGAAAGAAATTTCCCCCAACATAAATAAATGACATATATTAGGGCTGCAGCTTTAGGGTCAATACACACTATGTATGGAACAATACAGATTTGTAAAACTTGTCTTCTAAAGATTCTGTGTTGAAGGCTCCGTTAATCTGCATTCAACTACTCCACCTAGGCTGCATTGTCGAGCACAGATCTACTGAGAAACTTGCTATTTCAGCAACGTTTCATTTCAAAACTGTACTTTTGAGGTTAAACAAAGGTTCATAGTTAATTTCAATAAATTACAAATTAAGAAGAGCATGGACACATCCTGTGGCACGGTGGCTCAGTTGGTAGAGCTGTTGCCTCTCAGCAAGAAGGTCGCCAGATCAAGTCCCGGCCCGGGGACCTTTCTGGGTAGAGTTTGCATGTTCTCTCCGTGCATGCGTGGGTTCCCTCTGGGTACTCCGGCTCCCTCCCACACACCAAAAACATGACATGACATAACTCTAAATTGTCCCTAGGTGTGAGTGAGAGAGTGAATGGTCGTTTGTCTCTATATGTGGCCCTGTGATGGACT
>JARVJO010000061.1:2397741-2428993 GCA_031762555.1 Cynodonichthys magdalenae
TATGGGCACCAGTGACCCCCGTGACCCTTAAAGGAAGAAACGGGTACAGATAATGGATGGATGGATGGATGGATGGACACATCTCTTTTTTTGTATCAAAAAATATCAAACCGTGAGACTAAATTATGAGACCAAATCGTGAATTTTCTGTATTACTGCACCACCTATATTATATATATCCAACCATCCTTTAAAATACAAAGTACATAACTTTATTAATGGCTGCATGGCTGCTCTAACTAAAAAAATGCACATACTGT
Organism: Cynodonichthys magdalenae; assembly: GCA_031762555.1. NCBI lineage: Eukaryota > Metazoa > Chordata > Actinopteri > Cyprinodontiformes > Rivulidae > Cynodonichthys > Cynodonichthys magdalenae. The sequence continues at coordinate 2,398,002 of JARVJO010000061.1, forward strand.
AAAAAGGGGGAAAATGGTAGAGTTCAGGGCATCATTTCATTTATAATTTCCCTTTTTGTGTGGTTCCAGACACTCCTGGACCACCAGCAAACTTGATGGTGAAAGAAACATCCAAAGACAGTGCTGAAATCTTCTGGGACGCTCCTCTGATTGATGGTGGTCATGAAATCACCCACTACATAGTGGAGAAGCGTGACACTGAGAGAAAAGCCTGGTCTGTTGTCTCAAACAACTGCACAAAGACATCCTTTGAGGTTCCAGACCTGGATGCTGGCCGGTCCTACTGCTTCAGAGTGTCAGCCGTCAACAAGCTTGGTAAAGGAGAGGCATGTGAGACAGCCGATGCTGTAAGAGCAACAGGTGGGTTGAATAAGCTGTACTTTCTAATTGTTCTTGTTTTGTTGTTGAAAAAGCAGATTGATCTAATTTAATGTTTTCAGAGGAGCCTGGACCTGTCATGGACTTTAAAACCCTGCTGGTGACCAAAGATTCTTGCACTCTAAGCTGGAAGAAACCCCTCAGTGATGGTGGCAGTCGCATAATATGCTATGTGCTAGAAGTTCTTAATGGTGATGACAAATACAAGGAGCTTATGAGGTCGAAGAACATGCAGTACAGTGCCAAAGACCTGGTAGAGGGCAGAGAGTACACCTACCGAGTGAAAGCTGTAAATGACTCAGGGGAGGGTTCTGTAAAGGAACTAAAGGTGATTGCCAAGGATCAGATTGGTAAGTATTTATGAAACATCCATGCAGAGTTAGTCATGAAGTGTTTGAAGAGAAGTTTTAAACATCTTTTTCCCTCCCTTAAGTTCCCCCAAGCTGTGACTTAAGAGAATTGCCCAACATGTGTTACACTGCCAAAGAGGGCAGCACTGTCCGTCTGAAAATCCCCATTATTGGCAAACCTACTCCCAAGGTTACCTGGAAAAAGGGAGAAGATGAAGACCTCACAGACACTGGCAGGGTTTGTGCAGAGTCATCTGCAGTCAATACTACCCTTTTAATTAGAGACTGTCAGAGGAATGATGCTGTTAAGTACACAGTCTCCCTGAGAAATAGTGCGGGCATCAAAGAGTCGACCATCTTCATCAGGTAGGACTCAAAGACATTATTAATTTTCTTTTGAATTTGTGTATGTGTTTTAATTGTATCAGTAAAACACAGGTTATATTAAAAAAGCACATCAATGGTAAAAATGCTTCATTTGTCTTATGTCAGGGTTGTGGGTAAGCCTGGCATCCCTGTTGCTCCAATAAAATTCAAAGATGTTACTGCTGATGGTGCTACACTGAAGTGGGGTGTTCCCAAGGATGACGGTGGCTCAGAGATTACCAACTATATACTGGAAAAGAGGGATTCCATCACCAACATGTGGGTGACTGTGTCTTCCACTGTGGAGACCAATACCATGAGGGTGACGGGTCTCCATGAGGGCACAGAATACACATTCAGAGTCAGTGCTGAGAACAAGTATGGAGTTGGAGAAGGACTCAAGTCTGAGCCTGTTGTAGCTAAACATCCATTTAGTAAGTGACTTTTTCAATCCAAGGTTTGAGTTATAAACATAAAATTTTACTTTGATAACCTTAAAACACTGTTTTTTCATAGATGTACCAGATGCACCTGCACCGCCGCAAATCATGAGCATGCGCCATGACTCTGCATACTTGACCTGGACTGACCCCAGAAAAACTGGAGGATCACCTGTCACAGGTGCAGTCTGCTTAAAAACTTTATTGACTATTTTTCAAACAGTGGAGTTATTTTAAACACATTTTATGAACATGTTTGTTTTTATGAATGTGAGATGTCCTTACTCTGGATTTTTTGCCACCCTTTGTTTCAATGTTTAGGTTATCACATTGAATTTAAGGAGAGGAACAGTATGTTGTGGAAGAGAGCCAGCCCATCTGCCTTAAAGATGAAGGAACACAAAGTAACTGGGCTGACTGAAGGTCTGGAGTATGAGTTTAGAGTAATGGCTGTTAACTTGGCTGGAATTGGTAGGCCGAGTGCTCCAACTGACCCGCAGGTGGCACTGGATCCCATCGGTAAGTTTAAAAAATGATAGTAGCACCAAAAGTATAGATATAAACCATTTGCACATTCAATTGTGTCCTTTTTTATATCAATAGATGTTCCTGGTAAACCTGATGTAATTAGCATCACCAGAAGCAGTGTGACGCTCCAGTGGGCTGAGCCTCAGTTTGATGGCGGCCATAGGCTGACTGGCTACATTGTTGAGAAGCGAGATCTGCCTTCCAAAATCTGGGTGAAGGCCAACAATGTGAATGTTGTGGAACCTGCATTTACTGTTGTTGATCTACAAGAGGGCTGCAAATACGAGTTCAGAATCAGGGCAAAAAATGCTGCTGGTGCCCTCAGCCCACCTTCAGAGCAGACGGATACCATTATCTGTAGAGATGAATATGGTGAGATGAAGAACACTATTCTATGCATTTTTTTAGTGGAACGCTGTGAGATTTAATTGCGGATCAGAAACTACATAATAAGTTCAATATCTCCCATTTTCTCCAACAGCTTCACCAACCATTATTATTGATGCTCAAGTGAAGGAAGGTCTAACCGTTCGTGCTGGTGACACAATAGTTATCACTGCCACAAGCATTTTAGGCAAACCTGCTCCAACTTCATGCTGGTCTAAAGGAGGAAAGTATTTTAAACCCTCTGACCTTGTTCAAATTGAAACTTCTGAAACATCATCCACACTGTCTGTAAAATATGCGGGCAGGAAAGATTCTGGAGAATACATCATCACTGCCAGCAACCCTTTTGGTGTAAAAGAGGAAACTGTCAAGGTCAAAGTTCTGGATGTTCCTAGTGCTCCTGGACCCATTGAATGCAGTGGCATCTCCTCTGAAAAGGTGACTCTTACCTGGTCAGCTCCTGCAGAAGATGGAGGCTCTTCTATCAAATATTACACCCTGGAAAAGAGGGAGACTAGTCGTCTTCTCTGGACAATCCTGGAAGAGAAGGTCATTGACTGTCACTATGTGGCCACCAAACTCATTCAGGGAAATGAGTACTTCTTTAGAGTCTCTGCTGTGAACCAGTACGGTGCCAGTGAACCATCTCATTCTGAAGCTGTCAAGATGATTGATAGGTTTGGTATGTACAGTTATTATCACGCCAACATTTTAATGTATTTTATTTGGCTGACAATTAAACAACAAAACATGTGCCTGTCTGCTGTGTTTTTTTTAATGAACCATGTGTTTGTCTTGTCTCTAGGTCCCCCTGGTCCACCTTCTAAACCAGAAGTTGAGAAAGTTGATGGACATTCAGTCACTTTGAACTGGAAAAGACCAGTTGAAGATGGAGGAAGTGACATAATAGGTTATTGTATTGAGAAAAAGGAAAGGAAGGCTATGAGATGGATTAGGGCTTCCAAGAAATCTATTGCTGAACTCAGCTTCAAAGTCACAGGTCTCACAGAGGGTGTTGAGTACGAGTTCCGTGTTCTTGCTGAGAACAGAGCTGGTTTTGGAGAGCCAAGTGAATCTTCTATGCCTGTTAAAACCATAGTAGCTGCTTGTAAGTAAAATAATGCCATTAGAGAAAGTTTTTGTTCAGGATTCTACATTTTTTAACAATGCTAAACGTTTTGTTTATTTTTTTAGATGTGCCAGGACCTCCAGTCAATCCAAGAGTTACTGACACAACCAAGACAACTGCTACTCTGAACTGGGGAAAACCTCTAGACAACGGTGGGCTTGAAGTCACTGGATATGTGATTGAGCACAAAAAGGAAGCAACAGAAGAATGGATTAAGGATACCCCTTCATTTCCACTTAGGATCACAGAGTTTGTGGTTCCTGACCTCCAAACTGGTGCCAAGTACCACTTCAGAATTAGCGCTGTAAATGCCAAGGGGACAGGTGAAGCAGCAGAAACTCATGAACTGGTTGAGATTGTAGAACATGCTGCTGAACCTGACATGGAGTTGGATATTGAGCTACGAAAAACCCTAGTTGTCAGGGCTGGTTGCTCTATCCGACTCTTTGTGCCAATAAAGGGTCGCCCTATTCCTACGGTCACTTGGACCAAAGAGGGTGGCCCTGTTCCACGTGCAGTCATTGACACCACTGAGTCATTCACAATGCTGCTTATTCCTGAGAGTTCAAGGAATGATGCTGGCAAGTATGAGCTTACCCTTGAAAACTCAGCTGGAAAGAAGAGTGCTGATATTCATGTAAGAGTTTTAGATTCACCAGGGCCTCCTCTTAACCTAAAACCAACAAAGATTGACAAGGACAGCATTACACTTGAGTGGGAATTGCCTCTCATTGATGGAGGATCCAAGATCACAAATTACATTATTGAGAAACGTGAATCAACACGCAAGGCTTTTGCTACTGCTGTTACAAAATGCCCAAGCACGTCAATCCGAATTGGCGAGTTGGGTGAAGGTTGTGAATACTACTTCAGAGTGTCTGCTGAGAATGAGTATGGCATTGGTGAAGCAGTTGAAACTACTGATCCAATTCGTGCATCACAAGCACCAACTCCTCCAGAGAGCATCATCCCTACTGATATCACAAAGAACTCTGTAGGCCTGATTTGGACCAAACCCAAGCATGATGGTGGAAGCAGAATTTCAGGATATGTTCTGGAAGCCAAGAAAAAGGGAACTGATCAGTGGGCCCATGTTACAACAGTCAAGGCCATGGATTTCATAGTAAAGAATCTCAATGAGAATGAGGAGTATGTTTTTCATGTCATGGCTGTCAACCAGTCTGGCAGAAGTCTTCCACGTGAGAGCAAACCCATTATTGTCAAAGATTCTACATCTCTTCCTGAGTTTGACCTACGTGGTGTATGCCAGAAAACTGTTATTGCCAAAGCTGGAGATGACATCAAGGTTGAAATCCCAGTTATGGGACGTCCGAGACCAACAATCTCTTGGCAGAAGGATAGAGCAGCCTTGAAACTTACACAGAGATCCAATGTAGAAACTACTGTTGCTACTACAATTATTACTATCAACGAATGTACCAGAGCTGACAGTGGAATATACACTATGACAGCTAAGAACATTGTTGGATCTGTAACAGACAACATAATCATCAAAGTACATGACGTGCCTGGGCCACCTAGAGGACCAGTTAAGATTGTGGAAATAGCTCGTACCTATTGTGTCTTTTCATGGGAAACTCCAGAGAATGATGGAGGAGTTCCAATTAACAACTATGTGGTTGAGATTAGGGACACCACTTCCCAAACATGGACTGAGCTGTCTTCCTCTGTGATACGTACTGTGTTCAAAGCAATACGGTTGAATACTGGTTCAGAATACCAGTTCAGAATAAAAGCAAAAAATAGATATGGTGTTGGACCTCCCATCACATCAGAAGCAGTGGTGGCTGCTTATCCGTTCAAAGTACCTGGGCCCCCTGGTACTCCTAACATGGTTGCCTTCACCAAAGACTCAATAACCATTGGCTGGAATGAGCCTGTGTCTGACGGTGGAAATGAAGTCATTGGTTATCATGTTGAGAGGAAGGAAAGGAGCAGCATTATATGGCATAAAATCAGCAAGGGTATTGTGACTGGAAATATCTTTAAGTCAGCTGGACTTGAAGATGGAGTGGCTTATGAGTTCCGTGTCATGGCTGAGAACATGGCTGGAATTGGTAAACCCAGCAAAGCTTCAGAAGCAATACTGGCCTTGGACCCAGTGGACCCACCAGGCCAACCCGTGCCAATTTTAGTAAACAAAAATGCTATCACTATTCAATGGACAAAGCCTGAATATGACGGTGGCTTTAAGATCACTGGCTACACTGTGGAAAAAAGAGAGTTACCTGCTGGTCGCTGGACCAGAGCTAACTTCACCAACATCATAGAGACAACATTCACTGTCAGTGGACTGACACAAGATACCTCCTATGAGTTTCGTATTATGGCCAGAAATTCAGCGGGTGCAGTGAGCATGCCATCTGAGCCCTCCGATTCAATTATTTGCAAAGATGACATCATTGAACCACGTATTATGGTTGATGCCATCTTTAGGGACATTATTCTACTGAAGGCAGGGGAGTCCTTCAAGCTTGAAGCAGATATTGCTGGTCAGCCAACCCCATCTATGGTTTGGACAAAGAATGGAAAGGAAGTGGAAAACTCAATGAAACTGGAGGTTAGGTTTACTGAACTAACAACTACTCTGACAAACAAGGATTCTGTCAGACCAGATGGTGGTGAATTTGTTTTGACTGCCACAAATGTTGGTGGTTTTGCGAAGCACATCTTTAATGTTAAAGTCCTCGATAGACCTGGACCACCAGTTGGACCTCTAAAGGTGTCTGATGTAACTGCTGACAACTGTGTACTTACATGGGCTCCACCAGTAGATGATGGTGGTGCCAAGATTGAAGGATATGTGATTGAGAAACGTGAATCAAGTAGACTGGTTTGGACCAATGTAGTTTCAGGCTTGCAGGTCACACAACACAAAGTAACTAAGCTTCTCAAAGGGAATGAGTACATCTTCAGAGTAATGGCTGTGAACAAATATGGACTTGGTGAGTCTCTTGAATCAGAACCCACCATTGCAGATAACCCATATGTGAGCCCAGATCCTCCTGAAAATCCAGAAGTGACAGCTATTACTAAAGATTCAATGGTTGTCATGTGGCAAGCCCCTAGGAGTGATGGTGGCACTCCCATTACAAACTATATTATCGAAAGGAAAGACAGAACTGCCCTTCGATGGGTGAAATGCAACACAAGAAAAGTCAAAGATCTACAGTTCAAGGCAACAGGCCTTGTTCCTGGACATGAATTTGAATTTAGAATAACTGCTGAGAATGCTGCTGGACTAAGTATACCAAGTGTCCCCAGTTTATTTTATAAGGCCACTGATGCACTGTACAAGCCAGGGGCGCCATGCAACCCTAGGATTCTGGACACAACCAAGTCCTCAATTACTGTTGCCTGGAACAAACCAGTATATAATGGTGGCTCAGAAATCACTGGTTACATTGTTGAGACCTGCATCCCACATGAGAAGGAAGAGGAGGAATGGACCATTGTGACACCTAAAGAAGGTCTCCTTGCAACCTCATTTACTATTACTAATCTGAAAGAAAATCAGGAGTACAAAATTAATATCTCAGCAATCAACATCGAAGGAATTGGAGATGCAGCTTCTGTACCTGGAAATCCCAAGGCAGAGGACAGACTTCTCCCACCTGAAATTGACTTGGATGCTGAGCTTCGCAAAGTAGTTAGTCTTAGAGCTTGCTGCACTCTTAGACTGTTTGTACCAATTAGAGGCAGACCAGCTCCTCAGGCTAAATGGACAAAAGGTGATAATGAGCCAATAGAAAGGGCAACCATTGACAATACAACATCATACTCATCCTTTGTGATAGAAAATGTTAACAGATTTGACAGTGGAAAATATAATCTCACTGTTGAAAACAGCTCTGGTACCAAAACAGTAACAGTCCAGGTCAGAGTTCTTGATACACCGAGCGCTCCACAAAACCTGAAAATTACTTTGGTCACCAATCAATCAGTCACTCTAACATGGGATCCACCAGTAAATGATGGGGGAGTCAAGATCAAGAACTATATAGTTGAAAAACGTGAGTCAACAAGGAAGGCATATGCAACCGTTAATGCTAATTGCCATAACACCACCTTCACAATTAACCAACTCCTAGAAGGATGCAACTACTATTTTAGAGTTTTGGCTGAAAATGAATATGGCATTGGCTTGCCCATTGAGACTACTGAATCAGTTAAAGTGTCTGAAAAACCACAGCCACCCGGCAAAATCACTCTAAAGGATGTAACCAAAAACAGTGTCACTCTCTCATGGGAGAAGCCAGAACATGATGGAGGGAGCAGAGTGGGCTGTTACATTGTTGAGATTCAGTCTAAAGGTGTTGATAAGTGGACTCAGGCTATGATTGTGAAGGACACAGAAGCTACTGTCAGTGGACTAAATGCTGGAGAAGAATATATGTTCCGTGTAGCAGCAAAAAATGAGAAAGGAACAAGTGACCCTCGTCAGCTTGGTGTCCCTGTCATAGTAAAAGATCTTGTGATTGCACCAGCTGCTAAAATGCTGTTCAACACATTTACTGTGTTGGCAGGAGAGGATTTGACAGTGGAGTTTCCGTATGTAGCACGTCCCAAAGCAGCTATCTCCTGGGTGAAGGATGGTCAGCCTCTGAAGAGAACTACCAGAGTAAACTTTGGAGCAACAGACACAATTGTGAACCTCACCATTAAAGAGGCAACTAAAGAGGACGTTGGACAATATCTTATTAATCTTAGCAACACAGCAGGGGAGACACCAGTGAATGTTGGCATTGTTGTTCTGGACAAGCCAGGCCAGCCCAAGGGTCCTGTTAAAGTGGAGGAGGTCACTTCTGACAGTGTGACCATCTCCTGGAACCCACCAGAGTATGATGGTGGTTGCACAATCAAAAACTACTTTGTGGAAAAGAGAGACACATCAACAACTAATTGGATGGTTGTATCTCAAAACCATGCAAGAACAAAAATTAAGGCTGGCAGATTGAAGACTGGATCTGAGTATCAGTTTAGGATTGCAGCAGAAAACCGATATGGAAAGGGACCTGTACTTCTGTCAGAGTGTATTGTTGCTCAATACCCATACAAGCTCCCAGGACCACCAGGAACACCAAACATCGCAGCCTCCACTAAAGACAGCATGGTTGTAGCCTGGAATGAACCTGTTAATGATGGTGGAAGTGCTATCTTAGGCTACCATCTTGAACGCAAAGAGAGAAACAGCATCTTATGGGTCAAATTAAACAAATCTCTCATTACTGATCAAACCTACAAGACCACAGGTTTGGAACCAGGAATGGAATATGAATACAGAGTTTATGCAGAAAACATTGTTGGAATAGGCAAAGTGAGCAAAATATCTGAAGGTCATATTGCAAGAGATCCTTGTGATCCTCCTGGCACCCCAGAGGCAGCAAAGATCACTAAAGACTCTGTGACCATTGTTTGGACAAAGCCTGAGTATGATGGTGGTGCAAAAGTTACTGGCTACATTGTGGAAAAGAAGGAGCTTCCTGAGGGTCGTTGGGTGAAGGCCAACTTCACTAACGTCATTGAGACGGAGTATGTTGCAACTGGACTTGTCCAAGATAACCAGTATGAATTCCGTGTCATTGCCAGAAATGCTGCTGGTGTTTTCAGTCTCCCCTCTTACAGCACTGGTCCTATAACTGCCAGGGATGAGATTGTACCGCCACGCATCAGTATTGATCCTGAGTACACACAAACTATTGTGGTTAACGCTGGAGACAACTTCAAAATTGATGCCGATGTTCATGGCAAGCCGCTGCCCTCTGTTCACTGGATGAAGGGAGAGCAGGAGCTGGGCAACACTATTCATAGAGAAATAAAAAACACATCCACTAAAGCCTATATAGCCATAAAAGAAGCCAAACTTTCTGATGGAGGCCAGTACACTCTGCTTTTAAAAAATCCAGGAGGGGAAAAGGTTGTACATATCAATGTGGTTGTCTTAGACAAACCAGGGGACCCACAAGGACCTCTTGTTGTTACAGGGATAAGCAAGGATTGCTGCTGCCTAGCATGGAAACCACCGCTTCAAGATGGTGGCAGTAAAATCTCTCATTATACTGTTGAGAGGAGGGAGACAAGCAGACTAGTTTGGACTCTTGTAGACCCAAAAGTGGAGAATATCTGCCTAAAAGTTACAAAGCTCCTGGAAGGAGATGAGTATATTTTCAGAGTCCGTGCTGTAAACCATTTTGGAGTGGGTACACCACTTGAGTCTGCAGCTATTTTAATCAAGGATCCATACGTAACACCTGGGTCACCCAGGAACTTGGAAGTCTCTGATGTTAAAAAAGATTCAATGGTGCTCAGCTGGGAGGCTCCTTCTGAAGATGGAGGCAGTCCTATAACAGGATACATTATTGAAAAACATGACAAAGAAGGCATAAAATGGACAAGATGCAACAGGCAAACAGTCACTGAATTGACTTTTAAAGTAATTGGACTCCTTGAAAGTCATATTTATGAATTCAGAGTTGCAGCTGAGAACGCAGTGGGTGTCAGTGAACCAAGCACTCCAACTGTATTCTACAAAGCTCTTGATCCTGTCTTCCGACCTGGACCCCCACACCATCCAAAGGTCACCGACACAACAAAATCATCAGTATTCCTGTCATGGGGAAAGCCTGCCTGTGATGGGGGGTGTGAGATTCAGGGATATATTGTTGAGTACTGCACTGCCACGGAGACAGGTGTGCAAGCTGAAGCCACAGGTGCACCTGCTGAGGAATGGAAAATATGCACACCATCAACAGGTGTTAAGACAACAAAATTTGAAGTTGGAAATCTGAAGGAAACCCAGTCATACAAGTTTAGAGTGTGTGCTATGAACAAGGTGGGAGTTGGTGAGCATGCTGATGTCTCTGGAGTTATCATGGTGCAGGAAAGAAAAGAGGAACCAGACCTTGACATCGACCCAGAACTTAGAAAGATCGTGACCATCAAAGCTGGTACTTCCCTTAGACTGTTTATTCCAATTAAAGGAAGACCCACTCCTACTATCAAATGGGACAAAGATGAAGCTGCTCTTAAAGAGACTGCTCAAGTTGAGATTACGAGCAGTTACACATCCCTTGTTATTGATAAGATGAGCAGAAATGACAGTGGAAAATATACAATTACTGCCGAGAACTCCAGTGGCACCAAATCTGCATTTGTTGTTGTTCGAGTACTTGATACACCTAGTGCTCCTGTTAATCTTAAAGTAAAAGAAATTACAAATCAGTCAGTGACACTGGCATGGGAGCCACCTCTATTGGATGGTGGATCCAAGATCAAGAACTACATTATTGAGAAAAGAGAAAGCACTCGCAAAACATATGCAGCTGTTGTAACAAATTGCCATGATCTTTCATGTAAAATAGAACCACTCCAGGAAGGTTGTAGTTACTACTTCAGAGTCCTTGCTGAAAATGCTTATGGAGTTGGCCTGCCCGCAACAACTGTAGACCCACTTAAAGTTTCAGAGGTTCCCCAGTCTCCTAAAAATTTGATTGTCACAGATCAGACAAAAACAAGCATCTCCCTAGCATGGGAAAAACCAGAATATGATGGTGGTAGTAGAGTCATGCAGTATCTCCTTGAGGTGCAGTTAAAGGGCCACGATAAATGGTCTGGTGTAAACACATTTAAGACTATGGAGACTACTGTGTCCAATTTGAACCCAGGACAGGAATATTTGTTCAGAGTTACAGCTATCAACGATAAGGGAAAGAGTGACCCCAAAGTTCTTGCTGGTCCAGTGATGACCAAGGATTTGGTCTTTGAGCCAGATATTCGCCCAACCTTCAGCAGCTACAGTGTCCATGTAGGCAAAGACATAAAAATTGATATTCCAATCTTTGGACGCCCTAAACCAACAGTCACGTGGACTAAGGATGGATCCCCTTTGAAGTTCACCACCAGAGTGAACATTCTCAGTACAGTATCACATACAACGCTAAGCATTAAGGAAGCAGCAAATGATGATGGTGGAATGTATTGTATAAGTGCAACAAACTCAGCAGGAAAGAAGGACACAGCAGTTGAAATAATTGTACTTGACAAACCTGGTCCTCCATCTGGTCCTGTCAGGTTTGATGAAATCACAACACAGAGTGTCACCATTTCATGGGATCCACCAAAACACAATGGTGGGTGTCAAATATCTAACTATATTGTTCAAAAGAGAGATACTACTACAACAACATGGGAGAACGTGAGCATCAACTGTGCCAGAACAACTATCAAAGTTATTAGACTAAAAACTGGAGCAGAATACCAGTTCAGGATCATTGCCCAGAATCGCTATGGAAAGAGTCAAGGTCTAGATTCATCAACTGTAGTTGCTCAATACCCATACAGAGACCCAGGTCCACCAGGAACTCCCTTCATCTCTTCTCTTTCTAGGGACCACCAGATTGTTGAGTGGCATGAGCCTATCACAGATGGAGGAAGTCCTGTTCTTGGCTACCATCTAGAAAGGAAAGAGAGGAACAGCATTCTTTGGGTAAAAATCAACAAAACTCTTATTCATGAGACCAGTTTCAAGAGTCACCCATTGGAGGAGGGTATTGAGTATGAATACAGAGTTTATGCTGAAAATATCGTTGGCATAGGCAGAAGCAGCAAGGTCTCAGAAGGTTGTGTTGCCCGTGACCCATGTGATCCACCTGGCACTCCAGAGTCCGTCCATGTGACAAAAGATAGCATTGTTATTCAGTGGACTAAACCAGAATATGATGGAGGCAGTAATATCACTGGCTATATCATAGAAAAGCGTGATCTGCCAGAAGGCAGGTGGGGAAGGGCGAACTTCACTAATGTGATTGAAACTCAGTTTGCTGTTACTGGACTGACTGAAAATGCACAGTATGACTTCAGAATCTTTGCTAAAAATGCTGTTGGCACCGTCAGCAAGCCATCATACAACAGTGGACCTATCACTGCAAGTGATACGATGGAAGCACCTAAATTCTCAATTGACCCCGCTTTTACCAAGACTATTATTATTAATGCAGGAGAGACATTCAAGTTAGATGCAGACATCCGTGGCAAGCCACTGCCTACAATTCAGTGGTTCAAAGATGACAAGTCAGTTGAGAATACACTCAGATTGGAGATCAAGAACACAGAAAATCATGCAATGATTGTCATTAAAGACTCTGTAAGAATTGATGGTGGAACTTACACACTCCTCCTAACAAATGAGGCTGGCAGTGAAACGGTTCCATTCAAGGTTGTGGTCTTGGATAGACCTAGCCCATGTGAAGGACCCTTCAACATCACTGGAGTAGCTGAAGATAGATGCACACTGACATGGCGTGCACCTCTTGATGATGGAGGTAATCCTATTACACATTACATCATTGAGAGAAAAGAGACCAGTCGTCTCGCTTGGACTGTTGTTTCCAGCATCTGTAATACTCCATACTTCAAAGTCACCAAATTACTAGAGGGCAATGAATACATCTTCCGTGTAGCAGCAGTTAACAGTTATGGTGTCAGTGACCCACTGGAGTCTGGTGCAGTGATTATGAAGAACCCATTTACTCCACCTGCTTCACCTCATATTGAAGATGTATCTAATATTGCCCATGATGGCATGACTATCACCTGGTCTGCCCCTGAGACAGATGGAGGGAGTGAAATTACTAACTACATCATTGAAAAGAAGGACAGAGCTGGAATCAAATGGACTAGATGCAACAGACAGAAAGTCACTGATCTCTCATACAGAGTTACAGGCCTCACCACAGGCCATGAATATGAATTCAGAGTATCTGCTGAGAACATGGTTGGAGTAGGAGAGCCAAGCCTTCCTACTTCATATTATAAGGCCTCTGATCCTAAGTACAAACCTGGTGCCCCAGCATATGTTAATGTCATTGATTCAACAAAAACTTCCATCACAGTTTCATGGGGTAAACCGCTGTCTGATGGTGGTAGTACCATTCAAGGATATATTGTTGAAATATGCAAGGCTGAAGAGGAAAAATGGACCATGGTTACTCCTCCTACTGGTCTGCGTGTCAACAAATACGAAATTCCAAAACTTACCGAGGGCCAGGAGTACAAGATACAAGTGTGTGCTTTGAACAAAATTGGAGTTGGTGAGCCAGCTGTTCTTGCTGGAACTGCTAAACCTGAGGAAAGAGTGGATCCACCACACATCCATCTTGACTCTGAACTTAGGAAAGGCATTACAGTAAAAGCTGGTGGGTCAGTGAGAATCTATATTCCTTTCAAGGGCAGGCCAACACCTGAGATCAAATGGACAAGGGATGAGGAAGCTCTTTCTGAAAAGGCTGTAGTGGAAAAAGCCATCAACTTTACACAACTATCTATTGACTCATGTGACAGGAATGATTCAGGAAAATACACACTGACCCTGACTAATAGCAGTGGCTCTGTGTCTGAGTTCGTTTCAGTTAAAGTTCTAGACACACCAGGGGCCCCACAGAACCTTGTAGTTAAAGATATCAAAAAGGACTCTGTCATTCTTGTGTGGGATTTACCACTGATTGATGGAGGTTCCAAAATCAAGAACTATGTAATTGACAAGCGTGAATCAACCAGGAAAGCATATGCAAATGTGTCCACAAAATGCTCCAAGACTACATTCAAAGTTGAAAACTTGATTGAAGGAGCTATGTACTATTTCAGAGTCATGGCTGAGAATGAATATGGAGTTGGTCAGGCTGTAGAGACCAAAACTGCTTCCAAAGCTTCTGAGGTACCACTGCCTGTTGGAACTGTTTTCCTGACTGATGTCACCAAAGCCAGTGCTACCTTGACCTGGGAGAAACCAGAATATGATGGAGGCAGTAGAATTGGTGGCTATCTGATTGAGATGCAACCCAAAGGCACAGATAAGTGGGGAGTAGCAACAAACACGAAAACATGTGAGGGAACTGTGACAGGTCTAACAGCAGGAGCAGAATACCTTTTCCGAATTATTGCTTACAATGAGAAGGGAAAGAGTGAGCCAAAAGCCCTTGCTGCACCAGTGATTGCAAGTGACATGACCATGGAGCCAAGCATTAAAATGCAATTTAACACTTACAGTGTGTTAGCTGGAAAAGACATTAAACTAGAGTTCCCTGTGTTTGGCAGGCCCAAACCTAAAGTCACCTGGGCTAAGGATGGTCAAGCTTTCAAGGTGACATCCAGAGTTAATGTGTTCAACACTCCATCAACAACTGGAATTCAAATTACAGAGGCATGCAAAGATGACTTTGGAAAATATTCCATTGTTGCAACAAATAGTGTTAGCACTATTACTGAAGACATCACTGTCATTATCCTTGACAAGCCTGGTCCACCAAAGGGTCCTGTCAAAGTGACTGAAGTGAGCAACACCTTTGTCCATCTCTCTTGGGAGCCCCCAGAATACACTGGTGGATGTCAAGTAAAGAACTATATAGTGGAAAAGCGAGATACCACAACCACAACATGGCAACCAGTGATCACACAGCTGGCTAGGACAGCTTTGAAGGTTACGAAGCTGAAGACCGGTGCAGAATACCAATTCAGAATCATTGCGGAAAACAGATATGGAAAAGGTGTGCCTCTTGACTCTAAGAGCATTGTGGTGCAATATCCATACAAACCGCCTGGGCCTCCAGGAACACCATGTGTAAAATGTGCAACAAAAGAAATGATGATCATTGAATGGAATGAGCCAGTAAACGATGGCGGAAGTGCGGTCATTGGTTACCATCTAGAAAGTAAAGAGAGAAGCAGCATTCTTTGGAACAAACTGAACAAGACTCTAATCACAGATACTCAGTTCAAGATCTGCAATCTTGAAGAGGGTATTGGATATGAATTCAGGGTTTATGCAGAAAATATTGTTGCTGTTGGACGATGCAGTAAAGTATCTGAGTCTTTTGTTGCTCGTGATCCATGTGATCCTCCTGGTGCTCCAGAAGCTGTGTCTATTTCTAAGAATCAGATCAAGATTCAGTGGACCAAGCCTCAGTATGATGGTGGTAGTAAAGTAAATGGATATATCGTAGAAAGAAAAGATCTCTCCTCTCCAGAAGGGCGCTGGGTAAGAGATAACTTTACTAATATAATTGAGACAGAATATACAGTCACTGGTCTGACAGAAAATGAGCAATATGAATTCAGAGTTATTGCAAGAAATGTAGCTGGAGTTTTCAGTGAACCATCAGACAGCTCTGGACCCATCACTGCCACTGATGAAATCGAACCACCAAGAGCTTCAATGGATCCAAAATACAAGGATGTTATTGTTGTCAATGCTGGAGAGAGTTTGACTTTTGATGCAGACATTTATGGAAAACCAATTCCTGATGTTGTCTGGCTAAAAGAAGGCAAAGAAATAGAGAGAGCTTTGCGCATTGAAGTAAAAACCACACAGAAACGTGCAGCTATGGTGATTAAGGATGTAACTAAACTTGATGGTGGTCACTATGATCTTGTTCTCAAAAATCTTGGTGGTACAAAAACCTTCCCTATCGCTGTTAAAGTCCTTGATAGACCAAGTCCTCCTATTGGACCCATGAAGGTGACTGGAGTCATGGCTGATAGATGCATTGTTGCGTGGTCTGAGCCAAATCTGGATGGTGGCGCTAGTATCAGTCACTATGTTTTAGAGAAGAGAGAGACCAGCAGGTTATCATGGACAGTAGCTGCACCAAATGTCAAGGGTCTGTACCAAAAAGTAACAAATCTGCTCTCAGGAAATGAATACATTTTCAGAGTGAGAGCTGTCAACAAATATGGCGCTGGGGATTTTCTTGAGTGTGAGCCCATCATTGCACGCAATCCATACAAGCCACCTAGTGCTCCTGGAACTCCAGAAGCAAGTCAGATTACAAAGGATTCTATGATTCTGTCATGGGCAACTCCAGAACACACAGGTGGAATTGACATTCAAGGCTACCACCTTGAAAAGCGTGACAAAGATAGTGTAAGGTGGACAAAATGCAACAGACAAAAGCTGACAGAAACTCACTTCAAGGTCACAGGTCTAATGACAGACCACTTCTATGAGTTCCGTGTTGCTGCTGAGAATGAAGCTGGAATTGGAGACCTGAGTGAATTATCACTTTTCTACAGAGCATGTGATGCCACAACACCACCTGGACCACCACACCACCCAAAGGTGATAGACTACACAAAGTCTTCTGTGTCACTCTCCTGGGGTAAACCTGACTTTGATGGTGGAGCCTACATCAAGGGCTATATTGTGGAAATGAGGGAATATACACCAGTCCCTGGATCAACAGAGGAAGCAGAAGTAGCACCAACAGTAGAGACAGTTGTTGAAAAGGAATGGAGCATGTGTACTCCACCTACAGGTATTCAAGCCACCAAACTCACTGTTACAGACTTGAAGGAGGGTGGAGAGTACCAGTTCCGTGTCTGTGCTGTCAATTCAGAGGGAGTAGGGGAGGCTGCTAATGTCCATGGCACAGTTGTTACTTCAGACAGGTCAGAAGCACCAGAGGTGGAGCTGGATGCAGATCTCAGAAAAGTGGTGTCTGTTCGTGCTGGTGGAACTCTGCGCTTGTTTGTCACTATAAGAGGAAAACCTGAGCCTTCTGTGAAATGGGAAAAGCTTGAGGATGCTCTTACAGAGCGTGCTGCTGTTGATACTACTAGTTCATACACAATGCTTGTCATTGACAATGTTCACCGCTTTGACAGTGGAAAATACTCAGTGACACTTCAGAACAGTAGTGGTACAAAATCAGCAGTTATTTCTGTAAGAATTTTGGACACACCAAGTGCACCACAAAACTTTGCTGTGAAAGAGCTCAAGAAGGATTCAGTAACTCTTGCCTGGGATACGCCACTCAATGATGGTGGCTCAAAAATTACAAATTACGTTGTTGAGAAACGAGAGTCTGTCAGGAAGGCTTACACCACTATCACCAGCAACTGCACAGCCAACTTATTTAAGATCGAAGACCTCCCTGAGGGTGGAATTTTCTTTTTCAGAGTCTCTGCTGTTAATACATATGGCCAGGGACAGTCAGTTGAAACAAAAGAAATCAAAGTGTCTGAGGTGCCTTTGCCACCAAACAAAGTATCTCTTGTGGATGTGACAAAAACCAGTGTCTCACTAACCTGGGATAAACCTACTCATGATGGTGGAAGCAAAGTAATGTGCTACAATGTAGAATTCAAACCTAAGACTGGTGACAAATGGGGCACAGCATGCACAGTCAAAGTACTAGAAGCAACTATTCCAAATTTAAGTCCTAATGAAGCCTATTTATTCAGAGTTATTGCAATCAATGAGAAGGGAAAGAGTGAACCAAAGGATCTAGGTTTGCCTGTGGTTGCTAAAGACGTTGCAATAGAACCATCAATACATTTACTGTTTAACACATATAGTGTGAAGGCTGGTGAAGACCTCACTCTTGAGGTTCCAGTTTCAGGAAGGCCAAAGCCTGTTGTGTCCTGGAAAAAAGATGGCCTTCCTTTGAAGCAAACATCCTCAGTAACAATTTTAAATGCTGCAACTTCATCGAAAATTCTCATCAAACAAGCTAACAAAGAGCATGTTGGCAAGTATGAAATCACCTTGGCAAACACTGCAGGAACAGTATCAGCCGATATTGGAATTGTTGTCCTTGACAAACCCGGACCACCTAAAGGAATTAAGGTAGATGCTGTAACCTCAGACAGCATTACAATGTCCTGGTCCCCACCAGAATACGATGGCGGGTGCTCCATCAGCAACTATATAGTGGAAAAGAGAGACACAAACACACAGGAATGGCAAATGGTAGCAAGTAATGTACCCAGAACATCTTTCAAAGCTAGTCGCCTGACCCATGGAGCAGAATACCAATTCCGCATCTATGCAGTTAACCGTTATGGAAAGAGCACCTCCCTTGATTCACCTGGAATTACTGCTCAGTATAGCTTCAAACAACCTGGACCTCCATCTACACCCATTGTGAAACTGGCCACTAAGTCGTACATGCTGGTGACCTGGAATGAGCCAGTCAGTGATGGTGGTAGTACTGTTCTAGGCTATCATCTGGAGAAGAAGGAACGTTCTAGCATTCTTTGGACAAAGATGAACCGAGGAATGATCAAAGATACAGAATTCAAAGTCACTGGTATTGAAAGTGGGATGATGTATGAATACCGTGTCTATGCTGAAAATATTGCTGGTATTGGTAAATGCAGTAAGGCCTGTGAACCTGTTGCAGCCAGAGATCCATGTGATCCTCCAGGCACACCTGTGATCACTGCCATTACAAGAACATCTGTCTCCTTGTCTTGGGATAAACCAGAGTATGATGGTGGAGCAAAGATTTCTGGCTACATAATTGAACGTAGGGACCTTCCAGAAGGACGATGGACAAGATGTAACTTTACAAATGTGCCTGAGACTCACTATGATGTGACAGGCCTTACAGAAAACAGCCAGTATGATTTCCGTATCATTGCAAAAAATGCAGCTGGACAGTTTAGTATACCATCAGATAACACAGGGCCTATCACTGTAAAAGATGATGTAGACCCACCACGCATCATGATGGATGTCAAATTTAAAGAGACTGTGTTTGTGAAAGCAGGAGAAACTCTAAAGATGAATGCTGATTTTGCTGGACGTCCTGCTCCTCTCGTCTGCTGGACCAAGGATGGAAAAGAGATTGAGCTGAGAGCCAGGATCCATATTGTCTCAAATGATTCAAGCACTTGCATTATTGTA
This sequence comes from Cynodonichthys magdalenae, assembly GCA_031762555.1. Classification (NCBI taxonomy): domain Eukaryota; kingdom Metazoa; phylum Chordata; class Actinopteri; order Cyprinodontiformes; family Rivulidae; genus Cynodonichthys; species Cynodonichthys magdalenae. The sequence goes on from JARVJO010000061.1 coordinate 2,417,283, forward strand.
AAGGACTGTATCAGAGGAGATTCTGGACAGTATGTCCTAACTCTACAGAACATTACGGGAACAGTCAGTATGCCAATAAACTGTGTGGTTCTAGACAGACCTGGGCCATCAGCAGGTCCTCTCCAGATCACTGGTCTCACATCTGAGGAGTGCACACTGACATGGGGACGACCTCAGGAAAGCGGTGGTGCTAAGGTCACTCATTATGTTGTTGAGAAGCGCGAGACCAGCCGTTTGGCATGGACATTAGTTAAAGGAGATGTCACAAAAACCTTCTTTAAGGTTACAAGTCTGCTCAAGGGCAATGAGTATATCTTCAGAGTTTTGGCTGTCAACAAGTTTGGACTGGGTGAGGCCCTAGAAAGTGAGACAATAAAAGTTACTGACCCATACACATTACCAACTGCTCCATATAGTGTTGATGTAACATCTATAACTGGGGATTTAATGACCCTCACTTGGTGTAAACCAGCCAGTGATGGAGGGAGTTCCATAACTGGATATGTGATTGAGCGTCGTGAAAAGACAAACATGCGTTGGGTCCGAGTTAACAGAGACGCAGTTGTTGAGTGTACCGCTGTAGTGACAAAACTTCGAAAGGGTTGTGAGTATGACTTCAGAGTTTATGCTGAAAACGCAGCTGGCGTGAGTCCTCACAGTGACCCATCTGCAACATTCAGAGCACTTGATCCTCATGTTGTTCCTTCCCGCCCAACCAAACCAAAGGTTGTAAATTCCACTAAAGACAGTGTGTCCATTGTCTGGAAACCCCCAACAAATGATGGTGGTGCACCTATTCTTGGATATAGTGTAGAATACAGAGAATTTAAACGCAAACCAGAGCCAGAGGTTGAAGAAGAAGAGGAATACTATGAGGAAGAGGAAACTGAGTCACCTGAAGAACTAGCAAGATGGGTTGAGGCCATTCCTCTTTCAAAGAGCTTGGAATTCACAATCACTGGATTAAAGACGGATGCAGAATATGAATTCTGTGTAAAGGCAATAAACAAAGTTGGATGCAGTGTTCGTAGCCGTTCCTCAGATCCAGCTGCAGCAGCAGACAGAACTTCAGAGCCATCATTTGATGTTAACATTGAGATGCGGAAAGTTCTTATCGCAAAGCACGGTACATCTTTTACTCTGAATGTGCCATTCAAAGGAAATCCTGTGCCATCTGCTGAATGGACTAAGGAGGGTGTTGATCTAAAAGTCAGAGGAACCATTGAATCAACAGAATCCAGCACTTCATTAACTATTGAGAGTTCAACAAGATATGACTCTGGAGAGTACGTTGTCACTATTGAATCACCACTGGGAAAAGCAACATTGCCCATGGTAGTGAAAGTGCTAGACTCCCCTGGACCCCCAACCAATGTTAAAGTTTCATCTGTAACCAGGGATTCTGCAACTCTCATTTGGGAGGCTCCGGAAAATGATGGTGGGGATGCAGTAAAAGCATACCACGTGGAGAAACGTGAAGCAAGTAAAAAAGCCTGGGTATCTGTGACAAGCAACTGCCATGCTTTGACCTACAAGGTAGAAGACCTGCAGGAGGGAGCTGTGTATTACTTCAGAGTTATTGCAGAAAATGAGCAGGGAGTGGGTGTGCCTCAAGAAGCAAAGGCTGGAACAAAGATTACAGGTAACAAATAAACTGAATGAGTGATGATAGTTGTAAACCTAATTTAATACATTTTTTTTACAATGTAATAGTAATTTAAATGACTCACTGTGTGTTACAGAGGTACCAAGTCCACCCATGAAACTTGGAGTAGCAAATGTTACTAAGGACAGTGTTACAATTGCGTGGACAAGACCAGAGTATGATGGTGGAAGCAGAGTCACTGGTTACCTCATTGATGCTCTAGAGAAAGGACAGACAAAGTGGGTGAAGTGTGCCACTGTAAGGACCATGACTCACACTATTAAGAGCCTGAGAGAAGGAGCTGAGTACTTCTTCAGGGTTCGTGCCGAGAATCATGCTGGACTCAGTGAAGCCAAAGAGATGATTGTTCCAGTCATTATCAAGGAAATACAAGGTATTATTTCTGGCTTTATGTTGAAATTTTACTAATAGCAAAAAATAACTTTAAATATTTGAGTGTAAAACTATGGATGTTTGGAAGTCATGTGATGAAGGTAAGTTGTATTTACTTGAAAAGTTTTGTTTTTCACACTTCATAACCTTGTCCAAATTTTTCAACAGAGGCTCCCGAATTTGATTTGAAGAACTATCCCAAGAACACAGTTTACGTGAAAGCTGGATCTGATCTGACCTTTGAGATTCCTCTCACTGGCAAGCCCACACCAAAGGTGACATTATCCAAAAGTAATGTTGCAATCAAAGGATCCAAGAGGCTTCTGACAGAAGTTACTCCAGACAGCTTAATCATCACCTTAAATGAAAGCATTTCAAGTGATGCTGGAAAGTATGACATCACAGCCTCAAATGCAGGAGGTACCACCAAGATCTTTATTATCATCATTGTGCTGGACAGACCCGGACCTCCTGTTGGTCCTGTTCACATTGGAGAGGTTGGAGAGACCACAGTATGTTTGAAATGGGTGCCTCCAGAGTATGATGGTGGCAGTCCTGTTACAAATTACATTGTTCTGAAGCGTGAAACCAGCACTCCTGCTTGGGTCGAGGTATCAACCAGCATCGCAAGAAGTGCCATCAAGGTGACTAAGCTCACCAAGGGAGAGGAGTATCAGTTCAGAATCAAAGCCCAGAATCGTTACGGCGTAAGCGACCACATTGACAGCAAGCCAGTCATGATTAAACTTCCATACAGTAAGTCATCAACTACATACCAGAATGTTCCTTAAGTCAGCATTTTCTTATGACACTTTTTATGATTGGTGAGTCTTTCGTATCTACGCTAACATGAAATCTGTGTGTCAAAGGTATCCCAGGACCACCATCCACACCATGGGTTGGCTTTGTTTCCAGAGAGAATCTGACAGTGTGTTGGAATGAGCCGGTAAATGATGGCGGAAGTCCTGTGATGGGATATCACCTTCAAATGAAAGAGAGGAGCAGCATCCTCTGGCAGAAAGTCAATAAGACCGCAATCCCAGGAAACCAGTGGAGAGTCACAAACATCTGCCCCGGTCTCATCTATGAATTCAAGGTGGCAGCAGAAAATGCTGCAGGTGTTGGAAAGCTGAGCAAAACCTCCGAAGAGGTGCTTGCTATTGATGCCTGTGGTAAGTTTCTAGTTTCTTCTACAGCTCTTCTCTATTCAGACATAATGTGCAATCAATGTGATTTTCAAGGAACATAACTTGGTAAACATATTAACAAAGTCAAGAATTCACAAATAAATTAGAAAGTTTCACTTCTCAAATTGTTTTAGTTCATATTTCCATTTCCTCCAAAACAAAACTGATATAATTTTAAAATAGAAAATCTGAAAGCTTTTTTAAAAACAAAGCTTTTCTGGAAGTAAACTTCAATCTTTTTACATTGATGTCACAGAGCCCCCAGCAAACGTCCATATCACCGAAGTCACAAAGAACTCTGTCAGCCTGGCCTGGCAGCGACCTCCATACGATGGAGGCAGCAAAATCACTGGCTACAGTGTGGAGAGGAGAGAGGTTTCTAATGGCAGATGGGTGAAGGCCAACTTTACAAACATCGTTGAGATGGGCTTCACTGTGTCGGGACTAAGCCAAGATGAATCTTACGAGTTCAGAGTGTACGCAAGGAACGCTGTTGGATCGGTCAGCGGCCCATCTCTTATTGCTGGCCCAGTCAGCTGTGTTGATGCATGTGGTAAGCAACCAATTGTCTGCTTAGATTTTCTTCACATCTGCCTTAATTTTACAGTATATATGTATTTAATATATTAACCTCTCATGTCTGACAGGTGCCCCATGTATTGATCTTCCTCCTGAGTATCTGGATGTGGTTCAGTACAAAGCTGGAGCTTCAGTAACACTCAGAGTAGGAATCATTGCCAAGCCTCTGCCAACGATCGAGTGGCTTAAGGATGGAAAGGAGCTGTTAACATCTTCCACTGTGTCTGTTGAAAGCACGACGGACTCCTCTGCTGTTCTGATCAAAGATGCAACTCGCATTCAGACAGGCTCATATGAGATTAAGATTAGAAATGTTCTGGGCTCTGCATCCGCAACCATCAGGATTGAAATTCTTGGTACTTTGAATCCATTTGAATGAACTTATTTTGTTTCTAAGGCCATCTGTTATCTCAAACATAGATTCTAACATGTTTCATTAATGTTTATGTTCTTTTTCTTTCTTTTTGCTCCCCTTCTCTTAGATAAACCTGGACCCCCAGCAGGTCTCATTAGTTTCAACTCCATTACAGCAGACAGAATCATCTTCAGCTGGGAACCTGTGCCTGAGTCTGAACAGGGAGGTTCTAAAGTGACCCACTATATTGTTGAGAGGCGTGAAACCAGCAGAGTTGTCTGGTCAACAGTTTCAGATAAACATGAGCAAACACACATCTCTGTTGGAAAGCTGGTGCGGGGAAATGAGTATGTATTCCGAGTCATGGGTGTTAACAAGTTTGGAGTTGGAGAACCACTTGAGTCTGAGCCAGTCATTGCTAAGAATGCCTTTGGTAAGTTTTGTTATATAATCCTTTAATAATTGGCCCTCAGTAAATTACTCCTCCGGCATATAATACTTTTGTATTATATGCCGTTCACAGGTTTTGTCTGCCATTATGACTTTTATCCTTTCTAAACCAATCTCTTTCTTTTTTAAGTAACTCCTGGCCAGCCTCATACTCCAGAAGTGAATACCATTACCAAGTCCACCATGCTGGTAGAATGGGATAAGCCAGGCGTAGATGGTGGCAGCCCTGTGACTGGCTACTACATGGAGAGACGTGATAAAAAGAGCTTACGCTGGGTCAGAGTTTATAAAGACCCTATCACTGACGTCAAACAGATGGTGTACCACCTGACAGAAGGACATGAATACCAATATCGTGTCTGTGCCATGAACAAAGCTGGCGAGGGGCCATTCTCTGATGCATCGGATTACTATAAGGCCGCCGACCCAGTTGGTAAGTCATCTGAAACGGAAAGATTTGAAAAGAGATACATTTCAAGGTACACCCATTCTAACAAATACATTTTATTCACAGATCCACCAGATGAGCCTTGCAAATTGAAGGTTGTGGACTCAACCAAGACATCCATCACTTTGGGTTGGTCCAAACCAGAATGGAATGGAGGCAGTGAGGTCATCAGCTACATGGTGGAGAAACTTGTTGAAGGAGAGAAAGAATGGGCAATGATTACTTCTAAGGGGGAGGTCAAGACAACAGAGTACACAGTTCATGACCTGAAACCAGATGTAAATTATTTCTTCAGAGTCTCCGCTGTAAATTGTGCTGGTCGTGGAGAGCCTCTGGAGATGATTGATCCTGTGCAGGCCAAAGATATTCTAGGTGACTTAAAATATACTGGAACTGTATTGTGTTTACAGGATGTGTTTATTGTTTGCAGTATATGTAATGCTGTATATTGTTATTCTGTTCACAGAGGAGGCTCAGATTGACTCAGATGTTGCAATGAGAACCCACTACATTGTAAAGGCTGGAAAAGATGTAGAGTTGTCTGTTCCTTTGAAGGGCAGACCAGCTCCCACAGCTTCCTGGAGCAAAGGAGAAGAATGCATTGATCGCAATCCCAAATATGAATTCCACCACACAGACACAACCACAGTACTCGTTATGCGTGAAGTGACCAGGCTTGACACTGGAAAATACACAGTCAAAATAGAGAATGGTGTGGGAGAACCGAAGACACTGACTCTGTCAGTGAAGGTCCAGGACACTCCAGCTCAATGCAGGAACCTGATTCTAAAGGATGTGACCCGAGGAAAGGTCACACTCTGCTGGGAACCTCCACTCATGGATGGCGGTGCTGAGATCACAAACTACATTGTTGAGAAAAGGGATTCCTCTAAGAGATCTTACTCTGCAGTGACAAACAAATGCACTAATACTACATACGTCATTGAAGATCTCTCAGAAAAGACATCTTTCTTCTTCCGTGTCTTAGCCGAGAATGAGAATGGTATTGGTGATCCGTGTGAAACACCAGAGCCTGTGAAAGCCACAGAGACCCCAGGACCAGTCAAGGAAATTTCAATGAAAGATTCCTCTAAGACCTCCATCACTTTACAGTGGCTGAAGCCTGACTATGATGGTGGAAGTATCATCGCTGACTACGTAATTGAGAAGAAGCTAAAGAACGAGGAGTGGTCACTGGGAGGAGTAAGCAGGCAGTGTGAGTTTGAGGTCAAGAAACTCAAGGAACACTCTGAAGTGTTTTTCAGAGTTGCAGCCAGGAATGAGAAGGGCCAGGGTGATTTTGTTGAAAGTGGACCTATCAAGGTCATTGACTACATTATCACTCCAGATGCAGACCTCAGAGAGTATCCAGATGGTAGCATCAGTGTTCGTTTGGGTCATAATGTCCACATTGAGCTGCCGTACAGAGGCAAACCCAGACCTTCTGTTCTGTGGTTAAAAGACAGCTTACCTCTGAAGGAGAGTGACCAAGTGCGCTTTAAGACAACAGAAAACAAAGCCACTATAATGATTAAAAATGTGAAAAAGGAAAATGAAGGCAAATACACCCTGACCCTTGATAATAAGGTGAACAGAAAATCCTTCCACATGTTTGTCATTACTCTTGGACCACCATCGAAGCCCGTTGGACCCATTCGCTTAGATGAAGTGAGAGCTGAGAGCATCATGATCTCCTGGGATGAACCTAATGATGATGGTGGTGGAAATATCAGTTGCTACACTGTGGAGAAACGAGATACCTCAAAGACTGACTGGAAGATGGCGTGCTCCAGTGTAGAGGGTACTCAGTTCAGGGTCCCTAACTTGATTAAGGGTGTCCAATACCAGTTCAGAGTATGTGCTGAAAACAGGTATGGTGTCAGTGAGCCTCTGGTTTCACAGATGGTTATTGCCAAGCACCAATTTAGACCTCCGGGCCCACCAGGCAAACCAGTTGTTTACAATGTTACAAACGATGGGATGACAATCCAGTGGGAAAAACCCATCTATGATGGTGGAACCCCGATCCAGGGATACCATGTGGAGAAGAAGGAAAAGAACAGCATCATGTGGCAAAAAGTGAACACGGTGTTGATTAAAGAAATGGATTACAGGATTCTGGAGCTCATTGAGGGCCTTGAGTACTCCTTTAGAGTCTATGCTCAGAATGATGCTGGCTTCAGCCGAATGAGTGATGAGAGCAAAACAACGATGGCTGTCAGTCCTGTTGGTAAGTCCTGGTTCAGACAACTACATTCAACTGTTGTGACACTTGAAAGTCTCTACCTGTACTAAGTATGTGTTTGTTTTAAAGTCTAACTAAAAATGTCATGTCTCTCAGATCCTCCTGGACAACCTGACTACACTGATGTAACCAGCGACTCAGTAACACTGAAATGGGATGCACCTAAACGTGATGGGGGTAGTAAGATCACTAGTTACAACATTGAGAAACGTCAAGGGCATGGTCGCTGGTTCAAGGCCAACCTTACCGATGTGCACGACTGCCAGCACACTGTCACAGGACTGACAACAAATGAACGCTATGAGTTCAGAGTCATTGCTAGAAATGCCATTGGTGTTGTTAGTCCCCCTTCTAACTCCTCTGGATTCATTGCTGTCAGAAGTGAAAATGGTGAGTAACAACAAAACAGAGAAGCTATTACTTTACCTCACAGAACTTAATTATATGTAGTATGGGCTTTTTGCTTTTGACACCTTTTAGTCATTCTAAAACTGTATGTCCTTTTTCTTAAAACAGCTGCACCAAATATTGAGTTTGGCCCAGAATACTTTGAAGGTTTGACAGTAAAAGCAGGAGACAACATCAGGCTGAAGGTGACCATCACTGGGCGCCCAGTTCCCAAGGTTGTCTGGTGTAGAGATGATGTAGTGATTACCAAAAAAATGATGGACATCATTACTGTTCCTGGATCCAGCACTGTAGCTGTCAGAGATGCCGATCGCACACACCGAGGCCTCTACACTGTAGAAGCTACAAATGGTTCTGGAACTAAGAAGGAGAGCATCCTCGTCCAAGTCCAAGGTACGCAGTTTAAAATGTTTTTCTTTGTATGCTCTAGTATGACCATTTTCCTTATCATTTTACCTTTTATTTACTTATTCCTATGTCAATTTCACACACCTATATGATGCAGATACACCTGGGGAGCCAGTGGGACCAATTACCTTCAGTAATATCTCAGAAGGCAAATGCACTCTGTCTTGGAACCCACCAGAGAATGATGGCTGCTCTGACATTTCACATTATATCATTGAGAAACGAGAGACTGCCAAGATCTCTTGGGCCTTAGTATCTGATGAATGTAAGGAGTGTACCTTTAATGCTACCAAACTCATCAAGACCAATGAGTACCAGTTTAGGGTCTCTGCAGTTAACAAGTTTGGAGTTAGCAGACCTTTGGAATCAAGCCCCGTTATTGCACAGATGCAATATAGTAAGTGTGACATATATACCAGTTTTTAAATGCACAACATGTTCTGTTTAATGTTATAATAAACTAACAAAATTTGCGTTTTTTTTTTCCCAGCAACTCCTGATGCTCCAGGAACTCCTGATGCCACTGAAGTGTCAGGAGAGAGTATCACCCTGGCATGGACTCCTCCATCATCTGATGGAGGAAACCCCATACAGTATTACATCATAGAGAAACGAGAAAAGAAAACTGTTCGTTTCTACAAATTGATTACCAAGAAGCCTATCGTTGAATGTGCTCACAAGGTGCTTAACCTGACAGAAGATATGGAATATGAGTTCCGTGTCATGGCTGTCAATGATGCAGGTGTTGGTGCCCCAAGCAACATCTCTTTGCCTATCAAGGCTGCTGAACCTAAAGATATCCCATGTGCTCCATCTGTGGTCTGTGTGTCAGACTCCACCAACACCTCCATTAGCTTGGAATGGAGCAGGCCTGTGGATGATGGAGGTATGGAAATCCTTGGGTATATTATTGAGATGGTGAAGGGAGAAGAAACTGAATGGAAGAGAGCAAATGAGGAGCTCGTGGTTGAAACAAATTATACGGTGTCCGGTCTACAGACAGGAGCAATGTATAAGTTCCGTGTTGCTGCTGTCAATCACATAGGAAAAGGTGAATACAAGGAGATCATGGAACCTGCAGAGGCTGTCGACAGGTTAACACCACCACAGGTGGATATTGATGCCACCTTTAAGCAGACACACATTGTCAAGGCTGGAGGTTCTGTGTGTTTGGGTGTCCATTTCAGAGGAAAACCCATTCCTGCTGTTACCTGGGTGAAGGAGGAAGGAGAGCTAAGTGTAATGTCAGAGATTGCAACTACCGACGGTCACAGCTCTTTAAGTATTGAAAACTGCACAAGATATGACACAGGAAAATACACTGTTAACCTGGAAAATGCCAGTGGCAGTAAAGCCATTACATTTGTGGTAAAGGTGTCGGACACTCCTGGACCGCCACAGGCTGTAGCTTTCAAAGAAGTCTGCCGAGGCTCAGTCACACTTGTGTGGAAGCCACCTGTCAACGACGGTGGAGCTCGAATTCATCACTTTATTGTTGAAAGGCGAGAGGCTAGTCGCCGCACTTGGCAGCAATCTGGTGGAAAGTGCACAGAGTGTATCCTCAAGATACAGGACCTCCTGGAGGGAGTGCCATATTTCTTCAGAGTCTCAGCTGAAAACCAGCATGGTATGGGTGAAGCATTTGAGCTTACAGAGCCAGTCGTGGCCACTGCAGAGCCAGCATCTCCGAAAAGACTGGACGTCCTGGACACCACAGACAACTCTGTGTTCCTGGGCTGGCTGAAGCCAGAGCATGATGGAGGCAGTCGCATCCAATTTTACGTCATTGAGGCTAGGCCAAAAGGTGCAGACAAATGGGTAGTGATTGGTAACACCAAGAATCTTATCTATGTAGTTGAAAAGCTTAATAAGGGCGATGAATATGACTTCCGTGTTAAGGCTAAAAATGAATCTGGCTACAGCATACCCAAGGAAACTTTAGCTCCTGTGCTGGTCAAAGAACCTCATATTGAACCTACTGCTGACCTCAGTGAGATCGCCAACCAGCTTGTCACATGCAGATCTGGTAGCACCTTCACTATTGATGTTCCTATTAGTGGTAGACCTGCTCCTAAAGTCACCTGGAAGTTGGAGGAAATGAGGCTTAAGAACTCAGACAGAGTCACAATCAAAGTAACAAAGGATAGAGCCAGTATCTCTGTCAAGGAGTCCATGAGAGGAGATGGGGGTAAATATTACCTGACTCTAGAAAATGTTGCTGGAACCAAGACATTCACTGTTGAAGTTAATGTCACAGGCAGACCCAGTCCTCCAGCTGGACCCATTGAAATATCATCCATTACTTCTGAGTCTTGTGTTGTTAACTGGCAACCACCTGAAGATGATGGTGGCACTGACATCACCAACTACATTGTGGAAAAGCGAGAGTCTGGTTCTACAGCTTGGCAGCTGATCAACTCCAGCGTGAAGCGCACATCTCTTCATGTTAGTCACCTGACCAAATACATGCAGTACACATTCAGAGTTTCTGCTGAGAACAGGTTCGGAGTCAGCAAGCCCACAGAGTCTGAGACCATAGTTGCAGAGCATCCTTTCTGTGAGTGTTTCTTTGTTAACCTCAACTTACTTTTTACTATTAAACCCATGTGTTATTAGTATGAATCAAAGTAGTACATCAAAAAGAACTTGATGTTGAACCATATTGTAACAATAAAATGTCAATTTTCATCACAGCACCTCCAGGCCCTCCGACAAGACCCTCGGTCTTTAATGTCACAGCAAACACAATCACCCTAAAATGGGAGGAGCCCTACCATGATGGTGGAAGCAAGGTGACAGGCTACTGGATTGAGAAGAAGGAGAGGAACAATATATTGTGGGTTAGGGAAAATAAGATCCCATGCTTTGAGTGCTACTACAAGGCAGAAGGCCTGGTTGAAGGCTTAGAATACCAGTTCAGGATTTATGCCATGAACAGTGCTGGACTCAGCAAAGCCAGTGAAGCCTCCAAGGGAGCAGTTGCTCAAAACCCAGTTGGTAAGTTTGGAGATGGTTCAGTGTTACATAACAGAATGTTTTTGAATTTATCTGTGGAAAACGTGTGTCTGAAAAACATCTTTTGTCTTGTGTTCAGATCCACCAAGTAAACCTGAAGTCACAAATGTTACCAGAACCACTGTCTCCCTGAAATGGTCAGCTCCATTGAATGATGGTGGCAGTCCCATTGTGGGCTACATCATTGAGCGTAAGCCATACACCCTGACAGGTGAGGGTCGCTGGCTCAAGTGTAACTACACCAATGTGACGGACAACTTCTTCACTGTTACGGCTTTGGGAGAGGGAGAGGCCTATGAGTTCAGGGTCATTGCCAAGAACGGCAACCAGGTCTTCAGCACCCCATCTGAATCCACAGGATCTGTGCAGTGCAAGACTGACTTTGGTAAGCTTTATAAATTCTGTACCCTTTTTAAATGGTAAATGGACTGAACTTTTATTGCTCTTTATCAAATCGTAATGTTATGCATATAACTACTGTTCCCTGAAGGAGAGGAACGAGGTACAACACATAAGTATGGGACACCACGCCCTGCGTGTCCTGGCTGAAGCCACCTCTAATCACGCCTTTAGGCAGA
>JARVJO010000061.1:2429093-2446128 GCA_031762555.1 Cynodonichthys magdalenae
GGCTTCAGCCAGGACACGCAGGGCGTGGTGTCCCATACTTATGTGTTGTACCGAGTGAATCGACTGAAAGGGAACCACTTGGACCCCAGGGTGGTTTGCACTTCAGACGTTCATCCATTCACCCACACATCCACACACTGATGATAGTAAGCTACATTGTAGCCACAGCTGCCCTGGGGCACACTGACAGAAGCAGTTTTAGATATGGAAGTAAAATATAATTTACATGAACTAGTATTTTTAGCAGCATCTGATAAGCATCTCATTTGTGCATGTTTAACAGAGCCTCCAAAAGCCCAGCTGGACAGCAAGCTTCTGTCTGAAACCGTAATGGTCAGAGCTGGTTCAGATCTGGTTCTGGATGCTGCAGTGGGAGGTAGACCTGACCCCAAGGCTTTCTGGTCCAAGGGCAACAGGGAGCTGGATTTGTGTGAGAAATACCACCTGCAGTACACCCCCCACAGGGCTATGGCCATCATCAAATTCTGTGACCGAGACGACACTGGAAAATACATTCTGACAGTCAGGAATGTAAGTGGAACAAAGACTGCAGAAGTCAACGTAAAAGTGCTTGGTAAGTAAGCCTTTGATTCCTTGAATTTACTGTGAAACTAAAACAACCAAACAAAGTGGAAGGACCTTGACCTTGTCCTCTTTCTGTTCAGACACACCTGGAGTGTGTGAAGGCAGCATTGAGATCACTAAGATAACAGAGGAGTCGTGCACACTGAGCTGGAAACCTCCTCTGGAGGACGGTGGCGATGAGGTCACTCACTACATTGTAGAGAGGCGTGACACCAACAGACTCAACTGGGTAATCATGCATGCAGAGTGCAAGGAGCTGACGTGCAACATCACTGGTCTGTTCAAGAACACAGAGTACCTGTTCAGAGTCTGTGGAGTCAATAAGTATGGAGTCGGCGTTTACCTCAAGTCACAGCCGATGGTGGCCAGAAACACTTTCAGTAAGTGCAGATAGTCAACATATTGTACAGTGACACCAAAACATTATTATTTAAATGTTAAATTCATTTTCATGAAATTCCTCAAGAGCTCTGTTAATAATAGTTTTAAAATGTGAGACAAAGGCAAGACTATTCTAAACAAAATAATCATATCTGTTGTGTTCTTTAGCTAAACCCAGTCCTCCTGGAGCTCCAGAGATCCTGGTATCAGGAAAAGATTTTGCTACTATTGAGTGGCTGAAGCCAGAGAGTGATGGTGGCAGCCCATTAACTCATTACCTGGTAGAAAGGCGTGAGAGAAAGAGTGCCCGCTGGGTAAAGGTGAACAGGGATGGTGCTCATCTGGACACCCTTCTGAAGGTGTCTGCTTTAACTGAAGGCAACATCTATCAGTTCAGAGTAACGGCTATCAACAAGGCTGGGGAAAGTGAGCCCAGTGAGGTCTCACTCTATGTTGTCTGCAGAGTGCCGACAAGTAAGTCAACAACCAAAATAACATACTACTTATTCAAAGATTGATTTCCAATGTATCGCTCTAATGGGTTTAGATCAATAAATATTTTACAAATAATCTGATAAACTAAAGATTACATCACATTTTCTCAGGCACTCCTGCTCCTCCTTCTATTCCTCGTATCACCGACACCCATTCTGAGAGCATTAGCCTCGCCTGGTCTCGACCTGTGGAGGATGGAGGTGCCGACGTGATCGGCTACATTTTGGAGATGCAGGAGGCTGGAACAGAGGAATGGAAGAAGGCCCATGAAAAGACCCTGCGTACCGCAGAGTTTGTGGCAACTGGACTGTCTGCAGGCAAGAAGTATCGCTTCAGAGTGGCTGGTATTAATGTCAATGGAACAGGAGATTTCAGTGAACCATGTGCTGAGACTGAGCCAGTGGAGAGAATTGGTAAGAGCAAGAAAGAACACGTCCAGAAATCCACTCTGTTTACCAAGTACATTCCTTTACACATCCATTTCATTTTTTTATTTAAAAAGACATTATATTCAAATGTGTGATTTTTCTAATAACCTTTTTGCAAGTATTCACTAAGAGTAATTCTTGAATTCCTGAATCATGTGAACCTTGCACTAATTTTCCCAAACGCTTCAACAGAACCTCCTGATTTTGAACTCCATGATGACCTGAAAAAGACCATCTGTCTGCGTGCTGGGGGCTCCCTCCGTCTGTTTGTTAACATCACTGGCCGTCCTGCTCCTACCATCACGTGGACCAAACCTGGTGTTGATCTCCAGAACAGAGGCTTCATCGAGGTTACCAACACATCCACCACCCTCATCATTGACAAGGTCCACCGTTACGATGCTGGCAAATACACTCTGGTGGCTGAGAACTCTGCTGGAAAACAAGAAGTCAATATTCTTGTCAAGGTCTATGGTGAGTTGATGGAAGAATCTGGGAGAACTGCTGAGAAAATGTGCAGCGTTATTTGCTAAGATGTTATTAAATAAACTGTGTAATTTACTATTTGTATTTTGACTGCAATATGTATTTGTATTCTTAGATACACCTGGACCAACAGGGCCAATCAAGATCAAAGAGCTCACAAAAGACACTGCCACTATCTCTTGGGAAGCCCCAACTGTGGATGGTGGTGCCCCTGTTAACAACTACATCATTGAAAGGCGTGAAGCTTCCATGAGAGCCTACAAGACTGTCACATCAAAGTGCAGCAAAACATCATACAAGATTGATGGTCTGATGGAGGGCATGCTGTATTACTTCCGTGTCCTCCCTGAAAACATTTACGGTGTTGGTGAGCCCTGTGAGACTTCAGATGTCATCCTGGTTTGCGAGGTGCCTCTTCCACCACACAAGCTGGAGATGACCGATGTGACGAAGAGCACGGTCACCCTGAGCTGGGAAAAGCCAGAGCACGATGGTGGTAGCAGGCTGACGGGCTACATTATTGAAGCATGCAAGTTTGGCACTGACAAGTGGATGAAGGTGGCTACACTGAAACTGACAGACTTTGAGCACACTATTGAAAAGTTGAATGAGAAAGAGCAGTACTTGTTTAGAATCAAAGCCATCAACAGCAGAGGAGCCAGTGAGCCCAAAGAGCTTGTTGCTGCTGTCACTGTACAAGAACAAAGAGGTAACCAATGAAACTAAGCTGTACTACCTGTGAAAACCTCATTTGTAATAATGTAGAGTTAAATTTAACATCAATGTTTTACCTCTTTTTTTTCTCTTTCAGTGATGCCTGCAGTGGATTTGACCAGTATTCCTCAGAAGGTTGTCAATGTTCTTGCTGGTAAGACCCTGGAAGTGAATCTGCCAATCATTGGCAGACCTCCTCCCGTCTGTGCCTGGTACTTTGGTGACAACAGGGTAAAAATCACAGACCGTGTGAAGATCAAGAGCACTAGCAAGTTCTCCAAACTGACCATGTCTGACACCACCATTGATGACAGTGGTGACTACACTCTGGAAGTGAAAAACGCTGTTGGAGCCATCACTGAGGTCATAAAGGTCGTCATCCTCTGTAAGACCCTGTCCCTCAGTTTTTACATCCATTTAACTTGTGTCACTATCGATAGTATTACAAAGAATCTACAACAGCTATGTCTCTAACGTTTATCTTTTAGTAAATGATCTGTCCATAACCAGATGGTGTCTGTAAAACTTCATCGTTTGAATCCTCACAGCCTGGATGGCCCAGAGCTGCACAAACAGTAACAATCATTTGTTTCCTTGTTCTTACCAGCTAAACCTGATGAGCCACAGGGACCCATCAGGTTTGATGAGATCGACGCCACCACGGTCACCTGCAGCTGGGTTCCTCCAGTCAGAGATGGCGGAGCTCCCATCAGTGGTTATGTAGTTGAGCAGCGTGATGCTCACAGACCTGGCTGGGTGCCTGTCTGTGACTCTGTTAGCCGACCAATGTTCAGGTTTGAGAACCTAATTGAGGGAGATGAGTATGTCTTCCGTGCAGCTGCTACAAATCGCTATGGCACAGGAGAGTTCCTGCAGTCTGAGATTGTCACCTGTAGGAGCCTGAAAAGTAAGACCTTTGGCCTCAATTCATGTTGTACCTTTTGTAGTTCTATACAGGGTCCTATGATTCCATGTTTTACCTTCTCCACAGACGTGCCTGGACCTCCGGGTCGTCCGATCACCTTTGATGTATCTCGTGATGGAATGACCGTGGCCTGGGAACCGCCAGATGAAGATGGTGGCCTTGAAGTTTCTGGATATATTATTGAACGCAAAGAAGTAAGAGCGGACCGATGGGTACGTGCCAACAAGAACCCTGTGACCATGACCAGGTATAGATCAACTGGGCTGATTGAAGGGTTGGAGTATGAACACAGAATCACTGCCATTAATTCAAGAGGAATGAGCAAACCAAGTCTGCCATCCAAACCAGCAGTAGCAACAGATCCCATTGGTAAGAGAAAACATTGATAGAAGACAAAATAAGATAAAGCTGTACAATTCAGAAAGATTATGTGACATACAAAAGTAGTAGCTAGAATAGCAGACATACTACTTTATTTCTGTGCAGATCCTCCTGGTTGTCCTCAGAACCCAAGAATCACAGATACTACCAAGTCCTCTGTATCACTGGCTTGGAATCCTCCTGATGATGAAGGAGATGCCAGGGTGGATGGGTACCTCATTGAGATGCAGAAGGTGGGCACACTGGCCTGGATCAAGTGCAACACAACACCATCTCTGATCTGTGAGTACACTCTGACCAACATGCCTCAAGGAGAAGAGTTCAAATTCCATGTGATGGCATGCAATGCTGGTGGCTCTGGAGAACCTGCTGAAGTACCTGGAACAGTCAAAGTCACAGAGATGCTTGGTAAATAACCGTAAAGTCTATTTGTATAAATATCAAGTGCTTGCAATTAGAACTTTTACTGATTTTTTCCATTAAATTTTCAGAACCTCCTGACTATGACCTGGAGCTGAAATACAAAGACCTGTATGTGGTCCGTCACGGAGGAGTGGTTAGACTGTCTGTACCCATTAAAGGCAAACCCCTTCCAACCTGCAAGTGGTTGAAGGATGGTGGTGCTGTCTCCACCAGAGCCATGATTGCCTCCACAGAGGATGCCAGTGAGCTGGTGATCAAAGGAGCAGAAAGGAGTGAGTCTGGTCTGTATGAGCTCCTGCTGGAGAATAAAGTTGGCAAGAAGAAAGCACAAATTAAAGTCAAGGTCATTGGCCGTCCAAGTGCTCCAGAGGGACCAATGGTCTTCGAAGAGATTCAAGCCAATTCTGTCAAGGTTTCATGGAAGCCACCTACCAATGATGGTGGCGCAGAGATCCTTGGCTACATTGTAGAAAGACGTGAAGCAGCCAGAAATGCCTGGTACACTGTGGACTCTAGAGTCACTGAGACTCAGCTCATTGTTAAGGGCCTAAAAGAGGGAACAGAGTACCACTTCAAGGTCACAGCTGAAAACTCCTTTGGCATTAGTGGATCTTTAAAATCTGAGCAGCCACTGGTACCCAAGACTCCCCTCTGTAAGTATTAAACTTTTGCATCTTTGAAATTTAGACTCATTCATTTATGCTTAAAGATATAATCTACTTTTTAAACCAGGTCCACCTGAGCCTTCAACTGCTCCTCCGGAGATCATGGATGTGACCAAGAGTTCAGTGGCACTGGCCTGGTCCAGACCTAAGGACGATGGTGGTTCTGCCATCACTGGCTATTTTGTTGAGTACAAGGTTGTGTCTGCTGAGACCTGGTCACGCCATGAGACCAAGATCACCTCTACCATGTTTACTTTACACGGACTAACTCCTGATACAGACTACCAGTTCCGCATTGTTGCTGTCAACAATATAGGCGAAAGCCAGGCTGGTCCTGCATCTGATCCTGTCACATGCAAAGATCCATTTGGTGAGTGCCCTGCTGTAATCATTATAGCTTATGGAACTTTGAGACAATATACAAATGAATGCAAATAATTTGACAGTAACTCTAAAAGTCAAATCTTACTGTTACATAGACCATCTTCAGAGGTACTAAACTAAAGTATAGTTTATTCTTTAGTTTAACTGATAGTGACTTTAGAAGTAATCTAGACGTTTTAAAAAGTAGTTTTGACTTTTTTTGTTCCTTCTTGCAGACAAACCCAGCCAGCCAGGTGAGATTGACACTGTGAATGTGAGTAACAACTTTATTACCATTCACTGGCAAGCTCCAGAATGTGATGGTGGAAAGGAGGTTCTAGGCTACTGGGTAGAGTACAGAAAATCCATTGAGAGCACATGGAAGAAGTGCAACAAGGAGAGACTAAAAGAAAAGGAATTCACCATGCCAGGACTGGCTGAGGCAACAGAATATGAGTTCAGAGTGTTTGCTGAGAATGAAACTGGAATAAGCAGACCTCGTAGGACTGCCACATGCATCAAGACTAAACTGATGGGTGAGTACAATCAGATTTATTGTTACTTTACTAAAACAGAAGATGTGATATGCTTTATTAATACAGTCTTGTTTTGAACCAACAGCTGAAAGCAAACCAAGCTTGAGAAAGGAAATGGATGAAGTTACAGCCAAGCTTGGCCAGCCTGCTATCATGAAGTGCCAGATTGTTGGTCGACCTGTACCCGAAATTAAGTGGTATCATGCCGGCAAGGAGATTGTTGAGTCCCGCAAGTATGAGATGAGCTCTGATGGCCGCAACCACTCTCTGTCTATTATGACCGACCAGCAAGAGGATGAGGGAGAATACACCTGCAAGGCTATTAATGATGCAGGAGAAGCTGAGGCCACTGGTGTTCTAGTGTTGGAGGCTCCTCCGTCCTTCCATCCTGATTACCCACTGAAGGAAACATGCTATGCTGGTCTTGGAACCACTCTCCGCATCCATGCTGCTTACATTGGTCGTCCCCAGCCAAAGATCATGTGGTTACAGGGGGCCAAGACACTAGAGAACACAGAAGACATTAACATTGAGACCACAGAGCATTACACACACCTGGTGATCAAGAATGTCCAGCGCAGAGTGCATGGAGGAAAATACAGAATTAGACTGCACAACCACTTTGGCAGGGCTGACACTGCATTCAATGTTGAAATCTATGGTATGTTGGGAAAATGACTTGCTTGAAATGCATCAAAAAATGAATATTATCAGTTTTGTAACCACATAATGTATCTTTGTTCTCAGACAAACCTGATATACCTCAGGGACCCATTGTCCTGGATGCCCTGCTCAAGAACTCTGTCATCATCAGCTGGAAACCTCCCAAGGATGATGGAGGCTGCATGATCACCAACTATATTGTGGAGAAGCGAGAAGACGCAGAGGGCACTGAGTGGGAACTGGTCTCTTCATCCATTAACAGCACATCGTGCCGTGTGCCCAACCTCATTGACAGCGCTGGTTACTTCTTCCGTGTGTATGCTCAGAATCGCTATGGCAGCAGTGAGCCATTGGAGCTCACTTCACCTATCCTAATCAAGAGTCAGCTGGGTAGGTACAATGTTAAGATGCTGCTTTAGAACAGAAGTATAGAAGTGAAAACTTAATACACTAAGTATAAAAGCTGACAATACTTTTGTTTTTAATGTCCACAGAGAGACCATCACCACCTTTGTCACCAGTAGTTTCTGGAATCACAAAGGACTCCTGCGTGGTTTCCTGGAAACCTCCACTCAGTGATGGTGGCTCTAAGATCAAAAGCTACTGCCTTGAGAAGAAGCACAAGAAGGATAGAAAAGAATGGACAGACTGGACTCCAGTGACTACAGATGAGATCAAACAAACGGTGTTTTCGGTCAAGCGCCTCACTGAGGGCACCGAGTACATCTTCCGTGTCAAGTGTGAAAACCTTGGAGGGGAAAGTGACTATAGTGAGGAGACCAGTTCTATCATTCCAGCCACAGCAGTGGACGTCCGTGCTCCTGCCTTCAAGGAAGAGCTGAGGAACATGAGTGTCAAGTACAAGAGCAATGCCACCCTGGTCTGTAAGATCACAGGACAGCCTAAACCTGTGATTAAATGGTTCAGACGAGGAAAGGAGATTCAGTCGGATGGAAAGAAGATCAAGATCCAGGAATTTAAGGGAGGATACCACCAGCTGGTCATCACTGAAGCCGATGAGGAGGACTCCACTGTTTATCAAATCAGGGCCACCAACCAAGGGGGCTCTATATGTGCTACAGTCTCTCTGGATGTTGAAAGTAAGCTAACAAATACTCAATTTCTCCTCTAAACATGACATTTTTATTTAAATAAAAACATGTCCATTTACTAAACCTTGTTCTTTCTCTTCTTAGTCCCTGCCAAGATCCATTTACCAAAGAATCTAAAGGACAAAGAAGCCATCCCTGCCCTGCGTGGGGAGGTAGTCAATATCAAGATCCCTTTCAGTGGTAAACCAGATCCAGTCATCACATGGCAGAAGGGACAAGATCTCATTGATAGCAATGGCCACTACCAGGTGATTGTCACCAGATCCTTCACTTCGCTGGTGTTCCCCAATGGAGTAGATAAGAAAGATGCCGGTTTCTACATTGTCTGTGCCAAGAACAGATTTGGCATTGACCAACAAACAGTAGAACTGGATGTTGCCGATGTGCCTGATCCACCACGGGGGGTCAAAGCCAGTGACATCTCCAGAGACTCGGTCACACTGAACTGGGTGGCCCCAGCAAATGATGGTGGCAGCAGGGTTATAAGTTACATCATTGAGAAGTGTCCAACCACAGCCGAGAGGTGGGAACGTGTTGCTCAATCTCGTGACACACACTACACTGTTATTAATTTGTTTGGAGGAACAAGCTACCAGTTTAGAATCATTGCTGAGAACAAGTTTGGACATAGTGCCCCATCAGAGAGCAGTGGACCTGTCATGACCAAAGAAGACAAATCCAGGGTTCTGCTTTATGACAGGGAGGTTGATGACACTGAACGAGTTCCCAAAGGCAAAGCTCAACATTCTGACACCAAGAACATGCATAACAAATACTCCATCGCAGAAGAACTGGGCAGAGGACAGTTTGGCATTGTCCACCGCTGTGTTCACATCAGCTCTGAGAGAACTTACATGGCTAAGTTTGTCAAAGTGAGAGGTGCTGATCAGGCAATAATAAAGAAAGAAATAGCAACACTGAACTTAGCCAGACACACTAACTTCCTCCTCCTTCATGAATCCTTTGAGAGCCCCGAGGAGTTGGTGATGATCTATGACTTCATCTCTGGTCATGACATTTTCGAGCGTCTTAACACAGCCGAGTTTGAGCTCAGTGAGCGTGAGATTACAAACTATATCAGGCAGGTGTGCTCAGCTCTGGAGTTTTTGCATTCTCAGAGGTATGGGCACCTTGATGTCAGACCTGAGAACATTGTGTACACAACTAGAACCAGCTCCACTGTGAAAATGATTGAGTTGGGACAGTCCAGACACCTGACTCCTGGAGAGCAAATTAAGATTCAGTACACCACTGCAGAGTATGCTGCTCCTGAGATCCACCAGTGTGACATGGTTAGCACAGTCACTGATATGTGGTCAGTCGGTGTTCTTACCTATGTACTCCTTAGTGGACTTAATCCATTCACAGCTGAAACCAACCAACAAATGATTGATAACATATCAAATGCAGTCTACAGCTATGATGACGAGTGCTTCAAGCAAGTCAGTGTAGAAGCCTTAGACTTCACAGATCGTCTAATGACAAAAGAACGCAAGCATCGTATGACTGCAGCTGAGGCTCTGGTGCATCCTTGGCTTACAAAACCTGCTGAAGAGATCAGTGCCAGAGCAATCCCGACCGGCAGGCACAAGAGATACTATCAAGCAATGGTCAGGAAAGAATGGAGCACTGTTGTCTCTGCAGCACGTGTCGCTAGCGGAGGTTCAATCAGGTCCCAGCGTGGCGTCTTTGTGTCCAAGGTGAAGATTGCTCCATTTGAACACGGTCCTCTAGCTGGTCAGATTAACCATGCAGTGTTGACTGAGGGGGACAATGTGAAGTTCATCTGTAACATTGAAAACTATGACAGCACTACTGAAGTTACATGGTACTGTGGTGTCAGGCAACTTGAAGCTGGAGACAAATATGAAATTGAATACGAGGACGGTCTGGCTGTAATAACCGTCAACAAGGTCACAAGAGCAGATGATGGTACTTACAGATGCAAGGTTGTAAATGAATACGGTGAGGACAGCTCCTATGCTGAGCTGTTTGTCAGAGGCGTTAGATCTTACCGTGACTTCTTCACCACCCGTGTGGTAAGGAGAACAAAGCGCAGAGTTGATACGACCAGAATGCTTCAGAAGCCACCAGAGTTCACCCTCCCTCTGGTCAACCGCACCGCTTACCTTGGTGAGGATGTCCGTTTTGGTGTCACAATCACTGTTCACCCTGAGCCTCGTGTCATCTGGCACAAGTCTGGGCAGAAGCTCATCCCTGGACAAGACGACAGGAAATACACCTTCATGAGTGACAAGGGCTTGTACCAACTGATCATCCACAACCTGGAAAAAGAAGACGATGCTGAGTATAGTGTTGTGGCTCGCAACAGGTACGGCGACGACATCTGCAAGGCTCGCCTTACTGTCGTTCCCAGACCTAAACCAGCAGACCTCACCCTGAGGCCTATGTTCAAACGGTTGCTGGCAAATGTCGAGTGCAAAGAGGGTCAGAATGTCCGTTTTGAGATTAGGGTTTCTGGCCGTCCAACACTGAAGTGGGAGAAGGATGGCACACCTTTAGCCTTTGGACCATCCATTGAGGTTGTTCATGAAGGCTTGGACTATTATATTCTTCATGTAAAAGACTCTCTTCCTGAGGACTCTGGTGTGTACAGAGTCACAGCTACCAACTCTGCTGGATCTGCCAGTTGCCAAGCAACACTCAAAGTAGAGAGAGTAACTCATGTCAAGAAGGACTACGAGACCAGCGAAAAGGAGAAGAAAAGACTGTCCGGGCAGGAAGAATTAGACAAAAAGGTCAGACTGTCCCAGATTCTGTCAGGTACCGTTGTTTCACCTCTGCCACCTTTAGCTGTAGAAGCTGTCAGGGAGGCAGCCACCATGTTCAAACCTGCTGTCACAACTAAAAAGGGTGAAAAGACTGAGGCTGAGATAAAGAAAGAACAAGAGGAGAGGAAGAAGCGGGCGGATGAGAAGAGGTTGCGCATGCCTTATGTTGTCCCCACGCCTCGCATCGTTAACCCTGCTGTTCTGGAGGAGGATGTGGAAATAAAACACTTTCAGCCACTCTCTGACATGAAATGGTACAAGAAGCTGCGGGATCAATACGAGTTCCCTGAGCCAATGGACAAAATTCCACAGAAGAGAATGAAACGTATTCGCCTCTCCAGGTGGGAACAGTTCTATGAGGTGCCCATCAGAATCAAGGAACAGTATAAGCCTAAGTGGAGAATCTCCTCTCTGACTCAAGATGACTTAGAGACTGTGAGGCCTGCAAGATATCGCACGCCTTCTCCTGAGACAGATTCCTATCGCAGAATCAGGAGGAGGTCTCTGGGAGATCTCTCAGATGAAGAGCTGCTGCTGCCCGTGGATGAGTATCTGTCCATGAAGAGAACAGAGGAGGAGAGGCTTCATCTGGAAGAGGAGCTGGAACTAGGCTACTCTGCTTCTCCACCAAGTCTCAGCCCAGTTCGCTTTGAGCTGTCTGCCTTACGTTCCTCCTCTCCAAGGAAGACCTATAGTGAGGAGGAAGAAGGAGAAGAGGTTAAAAGATACGACTCCTACAGAATCCCATCTAAATATGAGGCTGGCCCAAGCTTTGTTGACCTTCGCCAGCGACATGACAAAGCCACTTACACACCTCCAAGGCAGAAACAAAAAGTCTACGAAGAGAGAGAGGATCTGGAACTGCTGCGCCCTCATACAACAACAGAGAGAATCTCATCCTACAAGAGTCAGCTCAAACGTTTGGATTTTGAGGAGAAGACACGAAGTGCCAAAAAGGAAACAGATGTTACAGTTTCAACCTTCTCTGAGACCACTGAATCTGAGCATCTGACTACTTTTACATCAGAGTATGTACCTAAACCAATCAAAAAACTTCCTTTACCTGAACCAGCAGCAAGAAAATCTCCTACCTTTGAAAAGAGCTTAAAAACAGATGTTACTTTTCCCAAAGTGGACTATTTATCCAGGTATGAAGAGAGGAAGAAGACTCTCAGATCTGAGAGAAAATCTGTAGAGAAGACAGTTGAGGTGGTGACACAGGTCCCCTTCAGCCTCGACCACGCCCCACGTATTACTATCAGGATGCGTTCTCATCGTGTTCCCTATGGCTCCAACACAAGGTTTACCCTGAATATCCAAGCTAAACCTGAGCCTGAGATCACCTGGTTCCATAACGGGAAAGAGATTCATCAGAGCAGCAAATACCACATGACCAACATCAGCGGTGTTCTAACTCTCCAGATCAACAACTGTGTGACTGAAGATTCTGGAACCTATCGTGTGTTCTGTAAGAACAGCAAAGGAGAAACTTCTGACTACGCTACATTGGATGTAACAGGTGAGGAATATGCTGTTTTCTCATCCCTCCGCAAAGACGAGGAACCTCCATCGGCCCACCTACCAGAGATGACCCGAACAGAAGTTTACCATGTGTCGTCTTCTAAAACAAGTGTAGAAAAAGTTGTCACTGAAACTGTGAAAGAGAGCACCACTGTTGTTGAGAAGCCAAAAGAGAAGCCAAGTGTTCCTGCCACAATTGTGACCAAACCAAAGTCTTTGACTGTGGAGGAGGGCAACAACGCCAGGTTTGAGTGTGATGTTGATGGTGATCCAGCCCCCTCTATCACCTGGTTACATGAAGGAGAAGTTGTTGGTCCCTCTGCCCGTCACCACATTGTCTCTACTCAGTACAACTCCAGCTTTGAGATCTCTGCTGTTGACAAGTCTGATGAAGGAAGCTACACACTCCTGGTAGAAAACATTGGGGGGAAACAGGAAGCCCATTTCACTTTAACAATCAAAAAGTCTGAATCAAAGGAAGAAATAGTTGCCTCTCCCAGAGTTACCTCTCCT
Source organism: Cynodonichthys magdalenae (assembly GCA_031762555.1). Taxonomy (NCBI): domain Eukaryota; kingdom Metazoa; phylum Chordata; class Actinopteri; order Cyprinodontiformes; family Rivulidae; genus Cynodonichthys; species Cynodonichthys magdalenae. Next base: position 2,442,077 of record JARVJO010000061.1, read on the forward strand.
GAGGCTAAGTCGCCTCTTGCCAAGTCTCCTGAACCGGTCAAATCTCCTCAGAGAATAAAGTCCCCCGAGCCAGTCAAGTCACCTCAAAGAGTAAAGTCCCCAGTCTCACCAAAATCTCCAACTCCAAAATCTCCGACACCAAAGTCCCCCACTCCCAAATCCCCGACTCCATCTGAACGGGAACAAGTAATCTCTCCATTCAAGTCTCCAAAGAGAGTGATGTCACCACCTCCTAAACCAAAGCCATCCTTCTCAGGTGGACTGAGTGAAACAGAGCAGGGCCCGGTACAGAGTCACTTCAACACCAAAGTCACAGCCAAGCACTCTGATGCACCGTACTTCCTGGTGCAGCCCAAGTCCCAGAATGTGACAGAGGGTCAAAAGGTTACATTTACCTGTGAGATTACAGGAGAGCCTTCCTCTGAAGTGGAGTGGTTAAAGGACAACATACTTGTGAGTACATCGGTTTCCTTCATGTTGTTTTGTTGTCAGAACAAACTGTAATGTGCAGATGTTGTCAATAAGCCACTCTTTTTTCAGATTTCTGTCACACCAAACATTAGACTGAGTCGCTCCAAGAACATGTACACTCTGGAAATCTGTGAAGCTACAGTTGCAGACATTGGAAAATACACAATAACAGCCAGGAATCAGTTTGGAACGTGCTCTGCAACTTCATCCCTCAACGTCTTCAGTAAGTTGACTCTTGTTTTCGACTAACACGGTTCAGAGTTTACTGGTCTGCATGATCAAATCTGTCATGAAAAAAGACTTGGACTCCAACGTCAAAGCTGAGGCTTTTATTTTAACTGGAGATCAAGGCACGTTGGCTGCCCCAGCTTCTTCCTACAGACAGACCTTCTTTCTGCACTTTGTGGTCTGAGTTGTTTGCTTGTTGTTTGCATTTTCACAGCACTTGTTGAGGAACCAACCAAAATGATAAAAGTGGACGACAGAGCTCTTACTGATGCTGCTGTGAGCATGCAGAAAAAATTCTTGGCCTCCTCGGTTCGTACGGAGGCCGGCAGCTACAGCAGCACTTCCCGCTCTGCTGTCGGCCATTATTCTTTTGAGAGCATGTCTGCAACTAACATTTCTGCCATGATGGCTGAGTCATTGGTTTCCACAAGCTCCAGCAGCCGAATGACGGGAATGTCTGCCCATTCGCATGTTGAATCCCTCACCACAGGAGCAAAACGAGGTGAGATGTTTAACGACACACGTGGGAGAAACGCTGTCAAATCAAAGCATTGTGGAAAGACCAGAATGGTTCTTTGTAACCTTTTAGCTGTTTGCATTGATGTAAACAAAGCAGCCAAAACATTTAAATCTAAAACCAGCAGTGAATCACAACAACCCTCTTTACTCTAGTGACACACATGCAGTGAAGACAGTAAATTAAACAGCATCAGAGGTTCTCTTTTTAAGCTCTAAAGCTGCTACCTCACTCAGCTGTGACTGTTGGAGACTAGTTGGTGACTAAATATCAACAAAATCAAGAGAAACTTGTGACCAAAGCTTTCAGCGAGTCCTGCAGCCACAGGTTTTATAATTCACAGCCTTGTTTGTGTTCAAACTGTTTCATGGTGTTAAGTTCTAAATGAATGATAAGATAGAAGATCACAGTGAGGAGACCTCACCTGCTTTCTGTCTTCATTAACAGGCTCTCCACCAAAGATCGAAGCTCTTCCTCAGCATGTCAGTGCTGAGTCAGGAGAATCCCTGACCGTGACAGGTGTGTTCTCCGGAGAGCCCGCCCCCTTTGTCCAGTGGGTCCACTCGGGTCAGACTCTCCCTGAAGAGGATGAGCGTATCCATGTGGGGAACAAAGAGGATCTGTCCACCCTGATGATCTGTGCAGTGAAGGAGGCAGACGCAGGAGCGTACACCCTCCAACTGTCCAACGAGTTCGGCTCTGACTCTGCAACCGTTAACATTCACATCCGGTCCATGTAAAAAACATTATATGCCCCATTTCTCTCATCCCAGACTGTTTAGTTACAACCTTACTTGATAAAGATCAGGAATATTCTTGTAAATAGGAACTATTTTTGTACCAAACGTGACATGAATTTTTGCCAAACTAGACTAAAGTCTAAAGTTGTTATAAAATGTGCCATATTGGATAACATTGACTTAGGATGTTTGAACCTGTGACATGTACATAATGTATATAGCCGAATTTACCGGTTATGGGAAATGTATGCATTGGTATTTAAGACAATAATATAAAGAGAAACTTAAAGAAACTTAATGTAGTTTAACAGGAGAAAGTTTCGACAGAAACGAATACCTTGTTAAAGTGAGAAACTAAACTCTGTGCCTCAACGAACAGTTGAAGTCTAAGTTTGCCTCAACAGGTAGAGAGGCTCCCTGTTGATGTTACGAAACAGAAACAGAAAGATAAAGTTCTTTACACGCATCTGTGCGTAGGATTTGACAGTTTCCTGTAAGTTGTACCGTGAGCATAAGGCCCTGAGCGCTGTTTGCATCACCCTCATGTAAGCAGCGTGATGCGGCCTTGTGCTCAGACTGACTGTGTCGAACTGCCGTATGATGACCTGCAGGGAGTGCGAGCGGCCTGCGCTCTCTGCATCCAGATTCATTTAAACAAAGAGCGCTGCTTCTGCCACAGCACAGCTGGCTGGGCTTCTCAACAGAAACATCTCCTGGCCATGAGTGAACAGGAAGTCAATGCCAGCTCTGCTGTGCAGAAACAGCGCCACCTCCTGGCGGAGAGTAGCTAACATGTTTGTGTTTTTGGTGTGATGTAGCTTGTAGTTGTTTCTTTGTGTCATTAGTCAGGGTTTTGTCTGTTCACATCACAGAGTCTATCTCCTGTGAGAGGAACAGCACTTCTGCTTGATGCCCTGCACTTTGATTGAGTTAATCTGCTGATTTAGAACCAAAATTCATCCTCCTGGAGTTCTATGCATTACTGATTTAATAAAGCATGATTTCAGCACTACATGTGTCCTCAGTCTGAGTCTTTCTTGTCTTTTCCTTCCTTCCTTCAGATTTTAATTGGCTGATTTTGTCCCTTTAAAAGAAAATAAACTGACAACTGGCCATGTCTGGACATATTTAACCCATCACCAGCTTTATCACAATACAATATTCTAATCATTTGTTTGGATGACGATACATTGATTCTTGAAATTACAAAGTCTGTCATGATTTCAATTTGATTCATAAGTTTTAAACTTGTGACCTGATTTCATGTCCATGGACAGATGCTGACCGTATGGATCAATGTTTTCATTTTGCCTCAATGTAACTAAAGCATCAATCACTGAATATATCAGCAGGGATGGATTGTTACCCCCCCCCCCCACACACACACACACACACACACATAGGAAGCTGAAGAAGCAGCAGCTGCTGCTACATCCAGCAGTAGCAGTTTGTTTCAGAAATAATACTGTCCTCTGTATCATTTTCCAGATTTCCTAAGGGATGTTAAAAATCTGCTTTGTTTTTTTTTAAATGACCAAAAGCAAATCTGTCATCAGTTGAACTCTACTTCACATTAAAGCCACTTCATGAGGAAAGTAGCTTCAAAACAACCCGTCTAATCTGTCAAACTTGACTCACGATGACTCACAGACACATGGAACCTTTTCTCTTTATTTCATGATAAACTCACAGCTTCAGCAGCTTTAGGCCTTGTCTCCATGGAAACTAAGCTGAAGAGAAAACACCCTGATATAATGCAGACTGAAGGTGGTCCCACAGGTCATCAGGTGTACAGTAGTGCTACATGAAGAATGCAGAGGGTTTACACTTACACACACACACACACACACACCACCACGTCACCCAGACTCAAACAGCCAGACGGACATTTTCAGAGGACTTCAAGTTCTCAAAAGTCAGATTTATAAATCCAGGATATGAGTAATAAGCTGAGCTTGAACAAGCCTTCAGCTTGGAAACAGCTGGAATCTGAAAGACTTTATATCAAATAATAAAAAAAAAACACTTTAAACAGGTGTCAGATTTCAGCCCTGAGCCTGATGGTCAGATTCCCTCTAATTCACACCGTCATGCAT
>JARVJO010000061.1:2544792-2555733 GCA_031762555.1 Cynodonichthys magdalenae
TTTTTTACAGTAAACATCAGTGTTTATATTGTTTGTTTACAGTAAACATCAGTATTTATATTGGTTTTTTACAGTAAACATCAGTGTTTATATTGTTTGTTTACAGTAAACATCAGTATTTATATTGGTTTTTTACAGTAAACATCAGTGTTTATATTGTTTGTTTACAGTAAACACCAGTGTTTTTGTTCTTTGTTTACAGTAAATATTAGTGTTTATGTTAACAGTTTGCTGTCAGTCTGGATCGACTGGATGAGCTTCAGGTGGAACCAGAAGAACTGTCGGAGGTCCAGAGTTTTTACAGCTCCATGAGGAAAGGTGAGCAGAGTCTAAGTTCAGTACTGAGAGGAGGACTTTGTATATCTGAGTCGGTTCTGGTTCTGAAAGGGCCTGCTGCCTGCCAGTACATCTGTGATATCTTGTTGAAAGATCTGTTAGTAAAATATCAAGATTTTACTGTTTCTGAACAGACTTGAACTGGTTTTAGCTGAACATCTGCAGATGTTTGGCATGTTTGAACTGGACTGTTTGTTCTGCAGATTTTCTGAAGATGTCCCTGCAGGTTTTGACCAGCAGCAGCGTTCTGCTGCAGAAACTCAGAGAGCTGCAGAGAACTGAAGCCGTCCAGAGGAGAGGAGGAGTTTTACAGGAGGAGGAGGTGAAGCTTCACCAGATTTAAATATTTTGTTGACGATGAGGATGATGAAGAGTATGATGATGATGAGGAGTATTAGGAAAATTATGATCATGTTGATGATGTTGGTAATGATGTGGATGATGATGATGATTTTGATGATGATAGTGCTTTCTCCCAGGGTTCCCAGAGTTCTCAGGGTTCCTGGTCCAGCTGGGGGTCTGTGTTGAGGCTGGAGGAGCTGGTGGAGACTCTGCAGGACCGGAGGAGAAGGTCTGATCAGATCATCGGGCTGCAGCTCCAACAAGCTAAAGAGGTCTGGACGACGAAGGAAGAGTCCAAAAGAACTGGTTCTGAAGTCAGACTCAACTTTCAGCTTCTAGACCCACATGACCAGAGTCACCTGGACCAAAACCAGCAGTCTGCATCAGCGGACTTGCAGTCAGAGTTTAGATCAGACCTAACTGGAAAATTGGAACTCAAGACCACTCAGGAGTCAGGATCCACTTCAGACCTGCAGCCTGAATTCAGGACTAACCAGAAACCAAAAACTCTGTCAGGGGCACCTAGAAATCCAGATTTGCAGCCTGGGTCAGGATCACAGCAGACAGTGGTGGTTCAGTCTGGATCTGGACCAGATTTGAAACCAGAATCTGGGTTTCATAAAATGTTTGGTTGGGATTCCAGATCAGATCTGAAGCTTAAATCTAGAAACCTGAAGTCCAGACTCAGATCAAGAGGGACAACTGAAACTGTACCAAGAACTGAAGAGGTTTTTTTTGGACCTGCAACAGAAAAGCAGCCCAGATCTGGATTAGAGAAAACTAAACACCTGCATACTGACTCCAGATCCTCTAAGACCAAAGATCTGAAGATTGGACCCATGTTAGACCTTCAGACTGGGTCTTCATTAGACCTGCAGATAGGACCTTCATTAGACTTGCAGAATGGACCCTCTTTAGACCTGCAGACACATTCTGGATCACAACAAACCAAAGTCCTCCAGTCTGGCCCCAGATCAGAACTAAAGAACAGGTCTGATTCAGGTCTTCAGTCAAAATCTAGGCCACAGGAGAGAAAAGATCTAAGATGTGTGCAGCCCACATCTGGTTCTAATGTGAAGACTGGATCCATATCAGAAGAGTCCACAACCCAGCAGACAGGATCCAGATCCAAGGTAAGTACCTGCTCAGTCTGCTGTAAACTGAAACCATTCTGATTTTGGTATCACCTGTGGAGGTAAACACACACCTGTGGAGGTAAACACACACCTGTAGAGGTACACACACACCTGTGAGGAGCACACACACCTGTGGAGGTAAACACACACCTGTGGAGGTAAACACACACCTGTAGAGGTACACACACACCTGTGGAGGTACACACACACCTGTGGAGGTACACACACACCTGTGAGGAGCACACACAGCTAAGGACAATAAAATGTGTGAATTTTCTAAGACAAGAAAAGAACAGCTCAACCAGCTCAGCAGATTGATTCAGAACAGCTCACCTGTGATGATTCCTGAGGTCCACAAGATGCCGACAGTAGATGTGTTCATATCAGCTGAGGCTCTGCTGGATGACAAGAAGAATTGGGAGGCAGCGTGTTTGATATCACACCCATCAAACTAGTCAAGTATTTTACTCCTAAACCGATCCATGCAGCTGAGTGAGACCATTTCATGATGCAGAAATGGGGAGTCTCACCTGTTGGGGTGGAGTGTCACGTGTCAGCGGAGGAGTCTCACCTGTTGGGGTGGAGTGTCACGTGTCAGCGGAGGAGTCTCACCTGTTGGGGTGGAGTGTCACGTGCATTTAGTTCCAGGTTCATTGGGATATATGAATGAATGGAGTGCAGAAACATGTGTGTTCATGGTTTAATAAATCTGAATATTTAGGTAATCTTCCACTTTTGTCAGTACCAACCTTCAGTATGAAAGCTGCACACTCTGATACTTGAGGCCCCTGATCTGACACTGGATCAGAGACCTGATCCTGAACTTAATCTGACAATAATCCATCAAAGAGATGAAAAAGTAATTAAGGATCTGAGATTCAGTTCATTTCACTTCAGTTTATTTATACAGCACCAGGTCACAACATACATGGTCTCAGAAACTATACACATAAAGAAGCAGCAGATTGTGTTGAATCACTTCATCATCCTGAGCATCAGACAGTGGACAGGAAAAACTCCCTTCAAACAGGAAGAAACCTCCAGCAGAACCAGAACCAGGCTAAGGACTGGCTGGGTTTGGGGGACAGGAAACAGACACAGACAAACACAGGACTGGTCCAGGTGTATTTTCCTCTGGAAGAGAGACAAGAAAACATGTTATTGATAGAAAGGGCTCTGAATATTTCAGGTCTGTGGATTGGGTCAGAACCTGCAGATGAGGCATCAACTCGATGAATCTAAAGCCAAGCTGCAGACTCACCAGCAGGTCAAGATCCAGCAGGACCAGGTGTTCTGCAGGACATACCAAGAGAAATTCAGGAAGGTAAGAAGTTCTGTTCAGGTCTGGACTTATGAACAGCTGATGGTTTTGTTCCAGATCTGTTTGTTCTCAGACCCTGCAGGACCTGAGGTGTGTCTCAGACCTGCTGAACTCCTGCACGCTGATGGATCTGGGTTCAGACCTGCAGACCTCCAGGCTGCTGGAGCACTTCACACAAGCAGAACCACATTTCAGGGTAGGAACCGGTCCAAAGAGGGTAGCTGATGACATCTTACCTTCAGCCTCAGAACCAGATGTCTGTTTGAGATGATGAGGTGGGTCTGTTGGGACAAACTCCTGTTGTGTCTTTGTCCTCTGCAGCAGCTGGACTCAGAGGTGGACTACATGCTGCAAAGCTGGGCCAGAGGAGTCCAGGTCCAGGTGGAGGAGGAGGAGGAGGGTCTATCAGAGCTGCTTCAGCTCCAACAGACAGTGAAGAAGAAGATCCATCAGAACAAGTCCATCCTGACCCTGAGCAGAACCTTCCACCTTACAGCCAATCAGGTGAGAGGAAGAGCAACTGTCAGAATAAAAGTCTGTAAAATATTTAACCAATAAATACAATAATTAGTACAGACCCTGTGTACAGGTAGACTCTATATGAACGTTTTTAATCCCCATCATGTCTGTTTTTTGGGTCCAGTTGGCACTCCTGCTTCAGTCAGAACCCAGCAGAACTTCAGCTGGATCTTCTGGTTCATGCGGATCCAGAGAAGCTGAGCTGACTTGGTACCAGGATACTCGTCAGCAGATCCAGAACCTCCTTAAAACCATGCGGAGGCAGAAGACAGATACCTGTACTGCAGTCACTCAGAGTGTAGGATCCAACACTCACACCTGTGTTTACACCAGAACCAGCGGTCCAGTTTGTTCCGGCTTCACCTGCAGCCCTGTCCCTCCTCTTCCTGCTGTTCCAGGGTTCTGCAGGTTTCCGGGTCGAGCAGCTGGAGGCCCGTCTCACTTCTCTGGACTCTCTCTGTGAGTCGTGGCTGAAAGAAGCAGCTGGACAGGAAGAGAAGCTGCTGACTCAGCTGCTACATGATGACATCATCCAGGTGAGTGATGGCATCGTCCAGGTGAAAGACTGTCAGTAGTTGTCAGTGAGGCCAGCAGGGGGCGCTGCTCTCCTTCCTCTCAGCGTTTCTATTTGTTAAACTTCTTTTGTTCTTTTAGTTTTTATTTCTGAAGATTAAATGAACTCAAGCTCTCAGATAAATTATTTCTTTATTGGGTCAGAACATTCTTCTGTGATTCTGTTTTTTCTAAACTCCTCCCTCTTCACCTGGGATTCTGTAAAAAGGTTCTGGAACCAGCAGGGATTCTGGATCAGTTTTTGTCCTTCCTGCTTTGATATCCGTGTGACCTTTGTCACGCTCTCCTCTTCCTCACTGCAGGTTTCCCCCTCCTCCTCTGCCTCAGAGGGACTGGTCCAGTCTCTGGTTCTGTTCAGCTCAGAGACGGATCTGTCTCTGTGAGGACAAATGTGTCTCAGCTGTCCTCAGCTGACAGATGTGACACCCGACTCTCGTCCCATCTGAGACAGAAACGTCTCGCTGCTCTAAAAATATCTCTTCTAAGCTTCTTCTCCGTGACCTGCTGGACCGGTTCTGACCCGGATCCAACAGAACACCTCTCAGACCCTGTTCTTGTTGCAGTCCCACCTGTGGATCAGAACCCAGGAGATGAACCTGTTTTATAAAAACAGAACCATTGTGTCCCTGTGGACTCAGCAGGTTCTGGTTCTGGGTGATTCTTAGATTCATGTGGTCATAAAGAACCAACTAAAACTTTGACCAGAAGGCTCTGAACTCTGCCACTGGGTCTGGTTCTGATCCAGTCCATGTATGACCAGTGGTTCCATGCACATGTCAGGGTGGATCAGAACCAACGTTGTGTGCAGACAGCTACACAAACTGTTTCAGTTTGAACCCACAAAGTCCTGAATCTGAGCTGAATCCACAGAAACAGGATACTTCTGTGTTGTGTTCTCTGGATGTAAGGAGCGTCTGAACATCAGGTCAGGTTTTTCATTAAATAACAGTAAAGTAAAAATAAAAACATCACACTGAACAAATGAAATCAGGGATTTTACTGTAGTTCCTGAACCGAGTCATGCAGCTAAATGGGACCACTTCATGATTCTAAAATAAGTCCTGTACTCTCCATTGAGGCGCTGCGACTTCTTTCTTCACATCAACTAGTTCATAAAATGTTGGATGAATTAGTTATAGAGACACAATGAATGATGAACAAGCAGGTACAACAAACAAGGTTCAATACATATGATGGCAAGAACATGAACTGACTCACAACAGTCAGGCTTTTAAAGAGTGATGACCTGGTATACGACCACATGCAGTCTCCTATTCTCCTCGGGGGTCACCCCCCAGTTCCTCCATGCAGGCCCACCTGCCTAATAGTGGGTCGTAAACCTAATTCTACTCTACAAGCTAAATAAACAAGCTACAAAGATAAACATTCACATCTGTGTTTTTACACACAGCATCCCCATCCACAAGCCATGAAGTCAGTTAAATGAAATAAACAAAACAAATAAACAGCATTAATATATCTTGTAATTAAATGAACCGTAATATTTTAAATCACAGTTCAACCAACATAAAAAAAACTCTAATTTCTACAAAACTCATAAGCTCCCCTGTTTACAGTCATTTATTAAAGACATGTTGGGAGGAGTCTCAGGTCAGGTGTATCCTGTCAGGGGGAGGAGTCTCATGTATCGGGAGGAGTCTCATATGTCAGGGGGAGGAGTCTCATGTTTCAAGGGAGGAGTCTCATATGTCAGGGGGAGGAGTCTCATGTTTCAAGGGAGGAGTCTCATGTCAGGGGGAGGAGTCTCATGTTTCAGGGGAGGAGTATCATATGTCAGGGGGAGGAGTCTCATGTTTCAAGGGAGGAGTATCATATGTCAGGGGGAGGAGTCTCATGTTTCAAGGGAGGAGTCTCATATGTCAGGGGGAGGAGTCTTGTGTCAGGGGAGGAGTCTCAGTTCTACATTCATTGGGATGTACAAATGAAAGAAGCACAGAATCATGCGTGTGCACATGGTTTGATAAATCTGAATATTTCTGTGCAAACGTACTTTTGCACTTTTGTCTGTGCAACAACTTTTAATGTGAAAGCTGCAACTCTTAGATACATGAAGCCCCTGGTGATCAGAACCAGTAAAGACCCTCAGTGGGCCGGGTTCTTAGTGGGTCTGCTGAAGGACACCTGACATCTGAACTTGTGTGATGTTCTGTTTCAGCTTCGTGATTCGTTTAAGGAGCTGAAGAAACGTTTCAGCAACACAAAGTTCAACTTCCTGAAGAAGAACGACAGAACCAGGAACCTGAAGGCCGTCCGGAACCAGCTGCAGCAGGTGGAGGTCTTCCAGGAGAAGCTGCAGGTACCAGAAGGTGGACCCCAAGTCCAGAACCACATGTTTAATGATGTCAGAACCATTTAAAGAGCAGAACATGAGAAATGGACTGAAAGCTGGAAATCTAATAAAAAAGCATTTGATCTGGAACTCTGGATTTAGGGTTGGAGGGTTGTGGGTTTTGTGATGTGGTTCTGTTGGTTCTGTAGGCTCTCAGGAAGCGTGTGCATGGTGTGCTGGCCCGTCTGGGGTCAGAGGGGAAGGACGGGGCCGTGGCCCTGCAGGTGGAGGATGCTGCCAACGAGCTGCAGAGACAGATGGGAGAGTTTGAACGGAACGTCTGTGAACACATGAAAACCCTGGACCTGACCTGCAGACTGCAACGGGCCATGGAAGAGGTACCACAGCTGATCTGGATCAGTCAGAACCATCGAGCAGACCGTTATCTGACCCACTTGTTACTCTGCGTCCACAGTATCAGTTCTGGTGTGACGAGGCCAGCGCCACCATCGCTCGGGTCGGGAAGTTTTCTCTGGAGTGTCGCAGCACAGAAGCTGTCACGGTTCTGTACCGTCAGTTTGAGAAGTTTGTTTGGCCCACGGTTCCTCAGCAGGAGGAGCGGATCAGTCAGATCACAGAGCTGGCTGTCAGGCTGCACGGTGCGTAAAAACACCAGAAATAGGAAGCTTTTATTCTGAAAGGACAGGAAGAAAAACAACTAATTAGGAAGTTTTATTCTGAAATAAGATGGAAGAACGAAAACCACACATTTTGTTTTTTAAGTCAAATTTAACAAATCCTTGAAAGATTTCCATCAGCAGGTTAATATTTGTTTGAAACTAAAGTTTCTACAGATGTTGTGTTTGAGGGTTGGAGGAGGGGCGGCGCTACGTCCAGAAGACGGTCAGTAAACATTCAGACATGGTGGAGTCCATCAGAGAGCTGAGCCACGGGCTGATGGAGCTGGAGGCCAAGCTGAAGGTGAACAAACTCTGCTTCCTGTTCTCAGAACCAGACCAGAGCCCATCAGTGGGGTCTGGTCTGAGTTTTACATCTGTGCTGTTTTCAGCTGGAGAGTCTAAAAGAGCAGCAAAATGATGAAGAGGAGGAAGAAGAGGGGGAGCAAAGCAGAGAGGAAGAGAAGAAAGAAAACAGGAAGATGAAAGAGAAAGAAGGGATGGATAACTGCAGCTCACAGGAAGCTGCCGACCCGGTAACAAAATAAAACAGAGTTTTTAATCTAAAATACATGTTGTTAACATGAGTTCTTTAATCCCAGCATGAGCTGAAAGAGACAGGCCACACCCCTGAACTGACCGCAAAGCATGATGGGAAAGAGGCTGCAGCCAGGAGGAGTCAGGAGGCAGACACACAGAGGGGCGGGTCAGAGAGCAGGTGAGTACCAGCAGCTTCAGGTGTAGGTCTGTGTTCAGCACACAGTCTCTGGCTGACCAGGAAGGTCTTGGCTTCAAAAACAAAACCTGACGTTTCTCTGTTTTTTTAGACAGTCACACGGTGGAAGTTTCACCTCCTCCTTCTGCTCCACGCTCAGCATCTCCTGCTCCCCTCTGGAGGCCAACCACCTGGTTCAAACCGTCCACAGCCAATCAGAGCTTGTCACCGCCGAGCCACAGGCCACACCCCCTCTGTCTGTCATTGGTCCATCTTTTTCTGAGATCCAGAAAGAATTTCAGAAAGAGGTACAGGGAGGAGGAGAGGTAACCTCCATCTTCTGTGGCTCGGTCCTGAGTCCTCTGCAGGTGAGTCCAGCTGATGATGTCCAAACTAAAGTTCTGAGCCAAACTGGAAACGTTTCATTCCATTTACCCAGGATGCTTCAGGACATGCAGAGCTCCAAGAACATGAAGCGATGATGGAGGACTTCCTGTCCAACGATGAATACGACTGTGTGTCACCTGACGACATCTCTCTGCCACCGCTGGCAGAGACGCCCGAGTCCACCATGTTCCAGTCTGACGTGGAGGAGGGCTTCTGTTTCAGTTCTCACAGCACCCACGTCAGCCACCAGTCCCACCCCCATGCAGAACTACCTGGTCCTGTTCCTGATCCTGGTGTCCCTCAGCAGAAAGAGAATTTTCCAAGTCCTTCAGTCAGTCTTCACAGTAGCACAAGGTCTGCATGAGACCAAGCAGTTTGTCTGTAGTCCACTTCTGTCTCATTAATCCACTGTCCAGATGTAAGATTTTGTTTTTAACATGTCACAGGTTTAGACCAGAGTCCAGGTCCTTCCATCAGTGTCTGTCAACAGTTCCTGCTCCAAGACTCTTCACCAGCTCTCTGTGCACCATCCTGAAGACCAGGAGGTCCAGCACAAATACCTTAGCCCCGAGTGCTGACCTTTCCTTGAACAGCCCTGAGCCAAGACCCCCACCTGGGTCTAACCCAGTCCATGATGTTCCCCAGAGGAGCTCTTCCCCAACAACTGTTCAGGATCTGAGTCAGAACCCTCATGCCCAGCCCTTTGATGGTCCCGACCCAGATACCCAGAGTCAGAAGACCTCTGCACGAGAAACTGGTCTCCACGAACCCCACTATAGTTCTCATAAAAACAACAGTCCAACAGAAGCTCTTCATGGCTCTAAGAGTACACCCCAACAGGACACAAAGTCTGTGAAAAGTCCAAGAGAAACCACAGCTCAGCTGGACCATTGTACCAAGACCAGGACAAGTTTGGATACCCAGCTGAACTCTGATCTCAAGTCTTTGTTTTTAATCCATCATTGTGTTGAGCCTAAGGACTGTATGTCATCTCTGAGAAGAAACAACCCTCCGTTTGATCCAGCTGCCAGGGCTGAAGGACACTCTCAGAGTTCCAGTCCTCCAGATCCTGTCCCCCACAAAGACTCAACAGATCCTCTTCTACCTCCTGACATCACCCTCAAAAGTTCAGCAAACCCTTCAGATATGAATCTTCCACAGTCTTCCACAGACTCCAGGGGCAGTCCTCATCAGGTTGTACCTCCCTACCAAACCAAGTCCAGAGACAGGACTCTTACCACGAGCACTAGTGTGACCCAGCAGACTGTCCTCTGCCAGTCTTCCCCCTCAGACAGGTTCCATTCAGACCAGGATACCAGAGATCAAACAGTAGACCACATCAACTGTACTCCTCATCCAAACAATGTCAACAACAAGAGGAGGAGCCTCCACATGGTCCGGTCCCTCCATGAACCCCGGACCTCCTCCCCTGTCCAGCAGAGTGCATCTAGTCCCAGCATCAGTTTCAGCAGCTCAGCCCAGTCTGCTGATCCTCCTCATGCTCAGGCTTTGTCTCATCCTGCTAACCTGCATGTCCCGCCCACTTCCTCCTCAACACATCTACTAACTCCACCCAGAGACCCTGACATTTGTCAGCCCATGTTCGTCCGTGAGGAGATCAGGCTTACACCTCAGATCCAGGGGCCTCCTCTTCCTCCTCCTCCCCCTCTTCCTTCTTCTTCTCCTCAGACCCAGGCAGACTCTCTGCTACTGGGAACGGTATCTAGACCTGGTCCTCCCTGCTTCACAAGGCCCTTGTCTCGAGCCATAGTCATGGAGGGTTCTCCTGTGACCTTAGAGGTGGAGGTGGAGAGAACCCCAGAGCCTAGGCTTACCTGGTGGGTAGCATACAACCATCTCCATGGTAACACACAAGCTTCATAATTTTCCTAACAACACACCTCACTGAAAGGTACGAAAGAGGATTATGGAGTTTAAAAATAATAAGTCTGACCCTTAATCTCAGAATTCTGACTTTTTCCTAATTCTGAGGCTAAAGTCAGAAATCTGAGGTTAAAGTTAGAATTCTTTTTTTCAGTAACCTCTTTCGTAGAATGGCACCGTTTCTCTTTGTGTTAACACAAGCTGTGGAGCCGATCCACACAGCTAGGCCTACGTGTTTATAACTTACTGGTTAGGGTTAGGTTGGGTTGGGTATCAGTGTTGTTGACAACATGAACTTCACCTGAACACTAACCCTGACAGGTAATATATTACATTAGCAATAACGCTAACACCTGATCATATGATACATCAGCTGTAGGTCAGTTGTAACCATTTTTGTTTCCTAAGGTCAAAAATCTGTGGTAGAACACTTGGTTGACTTCAAAAGTTAAACAGTTGTAGACAAATTTATTATCAAAGGATGTCTTTGTTTAAAACTTTAGAAAGGCAGGGGACGTCATGCATTTCGTCAAGAAACAAACATACTCTGTTAAATTTAATGTGTTCTGCACTAATCTGTCATTATATCAGACTGTTTGCTTAATAATTGTCAATAATCAGGTTTGCTGGGTATCAGTGTTGTTTATGTATCAGTATTATTTGTTGGGTATCAGTGTTGTTTGTTGGGTATCAGTGTTGTTTGTTGGGTATCAGTGTTGTTTATGTATCAGTGTTGTTTGTTGGGTATCAGTGTTGTTTGC
>JARVJO010000061.1:2590513-2610055 GCA_031762555.1 Cynodonichthys magdalenae
AAAGGTTAGAGGTCATATTTACAGAAACTAAAAAGATCAAAAGTTAGAGGTCATATCTACAGAAGCTAAACAGATCAGCTTTAGATCAGATTTAAATATTATTCATATATGACGTTAACATGTTGTTTGGTTTATTAATGTTTACGTTTAATGTTTACATTTAATGATTAATAATTTAAACAATACAAATAGAAAAACAGACAGTTTTAAATAAACTGAGACAAATCGGGACATCCCTCAGTCCTTCAGCTCTAACATCATCATCATTATCCTCCTCTTCATCACCTGTTTCAGGGATCTTCACCTTCTTTAACCCTCCTCACAAGAACAACCCCTATACATCTCCTCTTCCTCAGAAGAACACTCCACCTGTCCCTCCTTCTCCACAGAGGAACACACTCACCTGTCCCTCCTCTTTCTCCTCCTCCTCACAGGAACACACCCACCTGTCCTCCTCCTCCTTCTCACAGGAACCCCCCCTCCTCCTCACACCTTCAGCCTGTGCTCTTCTGTTCTCCAGGAATGCTGATCTTTTTGTTTTCCCTCTTAGATCATTTGTCTCATCTTTTTTAACAAAAATGTGTTCTTTTCTTTCTTTTATTCATCAGCTCACTGGAGAAAAGCAGCAAGTTTCATTTTCTTAATTTTCCAAAATGTAAAGGTTCTGTGTTTGATCTGGTCTGCAGTTCAGATCTGAGCTTCTTTTAGGTTATGTTAGTTATTGCTATTAGTTGTTGTTAGTGAACCTGACCTGAAGACTTGTGTTTCCTCCACAGTGACGGGTGTGAGGCAGCAGATCCAAGCCACCATGGAACAGGAAGTTAAAGGTAAGAGCCCGCCTCTTGGGTCTCCACACGTCATACAGAATCTTGGTCAGAGACCATCAGCAGCGTCGGTGGGAGAAGGGACAGTTTGATCAGACAGACTCCTCTGAGCTGTCTGAGTGTAGTCTGTCAGCAGCAGGCGACTCTGATCCAAGCTGTGAGATGTTTTCTTTCCTGTGAGGAACCGGTTGAGATCCTGATGGAGAACCTGCTGCATGCTGGTTGGATTACAGTCGTCCTGTTTCCACAGATTACAGCTTAAAAACTTGAACTGTCCCTTTAACTGGTCTCTGGTGCTCCACAGCTGCATGTCCTGTTCGTGAGTTCAGATGGGAAATTCTTCTTGTTTGGGATCATTCTACCTGCTCTTATTTTGATGGGATCCCGTGGTTTCCTCCAGCAGAGCACTGTGAAAACTTGCTTGTTCCGTTTTTTGATTCCAAACTTTGCATCCAAAGGTTCGTGTTGGCATGAAGGATCTTCTGATGTTTTCGGAGGAAAGACGCAGGATGTGTATCTTTTAAAGCTACTTTAAAGAGTTGAAATGCCCTTTAAAAGATATGGAGGTCTGAGCCTGACAGAACATGTTCTAGCCTGGCTTGCAGATAGTGGGATGTGGTTCCTGTGGTTTGCTTTTTAAAATAACACCAGTAAAACTATATTAGTTCGAATAAACGCCTTCTCACCCAATTTTCCAGCTTCATTGTTTAAGCTTCAAACCAAAGTTCTGTTTTCAAGAGCTTGTGTTGATTCACTTCCTGTTAAGGATTAGAAAGGGCGTTTATTCTCCTGTCTGCAAGTCAGGTAAGGAACATTTAGCAAAAAGAAAACAACAGCGAATGTTCACCGCCCATCTTGGAAACATGTTTTTATTTTATCAATAATAAAATAATTTATGTTTTGAAGAAATTTCCACAGACGAAGGATCAAAACTTCCTGCAGGTTTCTAATAAAAAGAATCAAGTCTTGCGTTTATTCGAACAAATATGGTGAGTGAATTTTTTTTTGGCTCTGTGACTCCCAGCATGCCTTTAATATTTCCATTAATAATCATCTTTTCCACCTGTGGTGGCCTGCAGAGGTTGTTGAGCTCTTCTGTTTGTTTCTGTTTGCAGAGCTGCTTCATCAGCACAGCAGCGAGCTCACCGGCACCCGGCAGCTCCGCGGAGCCTTCTCCGACACCGAGGAGTTTATTGACCATGGCCTGGTGTCGGCCAACCGCTGCTCCAGCAGGACCTCTTCCATCAGCTCCTGGACGGAGAACATCAAACCGTCCTTCACCAAGAAGCTGAAGTTCCAGTCTGTTCTGGAGGGGGACCCGGTAGAGTTCAAATGTAAACTGATTGCTTGTCCTCCACCAACAATCCTCTGGTTTCACAATAACAGATCCATCCCTAAAGAGCGCAGACGTAGGATCAGCACTGACAGCAAACTGCACGTGCACACCAGCTGTCTGCTGATTGACAGCATCAAGGAGAGGGACTCTGGCAGTTATAAGGTGATGGCGATCAACACAGAGGGTTCTGCCGAGTCCACAGCTTCACTGTTAGTATCACTCAGAGAGGAGCAGTCAGCCAACTACCTGGGCTTCGTCCGGCGCTCAACCAAAGCCCACGAGAGTGTAGACAGCTTGGCAGAGGAGAGGAAGGAGAGGAAGATCAGGGTGGACCTCAGGTGTGTGGGGTCTCCGTTTGATAAGATGTCTAAAGTCCATCAGGGTAGGTCTCGGTCTAAGAATGCTTTGGTGCGTACCGTCTACTTCAGGTCTGAGGCTTCTTTGAAAGAAAAAGACACGGAAAAGGAATCCAAACGTTTGGAAACTGCCTCTGAACGCGCTCCGTCCCCTCCCCCAATGTTTGACAGGTCAGAGCGTTTCAACGACAGGTTCAGTGATATCTACTGCGACCGGCGCACCGGTGCCAGGTTCAGTGATAAGTTCAGCGACAGGTGCAGCGACAGGTACAGCGACAGGTTCAGTGACACTGAGAGCCTCCACAACGAGGTGAGAGCAAAGCTTACCACTCTGCAGAAAGCTGTGAAACAGAAAAAGAGGCTTTCTATCTCCACCATGTCTTCATCGGAGTTTGAGCTGGAATCAGTCACCAGTGAGTCGAGCTACGCAGAATATGTGGAGAGGCTGAGGGTCAAACCTGCCTCTCTGCCTGATGTCCAGCAGTTCAATCGGCCTTTTGATCAGGGGGAGAAAAAAACAGGCAAAGAACCATCTCACCCTCGAGCCAGACATTCGTTTGAGCCCCAGTCCAGAACCAGGGCCATTCAGATCATGAGAGGAGAGCTGGTTGACACCATGGTGTCTCAGGAAGACAGAAAGTCAGCTGACAAATTCTCAGAGACTCTGGAGGACAAGAAAGCTGCTGGTTCTCAGGCAGATGGTAGATTTGAGCTGAAGGTCAGGGAACATCACAGAACTGAGGCTGAGCTAAGTCACAAAGAGATCCTTTATTCTGAAAGTACAGAAAGCAGGGAGGCAGCATCACTCCTCTCTGAGGCGAGTCGACCCATAGCCTCAGAAACTGCTGAAGGTTCTGAGGAATCTCTCAGAGCTCAGTACGAGAGGAGCCTGGAGGCTGAGCGAAAGGAGTGTGAGGACAAACTCCTCGCTCTGAGGATCAGGAAGTGGCAGCAAGGCAACAGGATGTCAGAAGAAGAGATGTTTCACCCAGAAACTGATGTTCCAATGTCAACCAAGGCAGAATACCTAGATCCCACAGCACACATCTACCCCCAGCAGGAGACAGAGGAGAAAAGATCTGCTATAGAAAGTGGAACCAAGCCCACTTCTTTCCAAAAACCATGCACTAAGAAGGCAAGGGCACTGGATACTGGATATGCAGAGCCTGAAGAGCATGTTTACAGCCAGCAGGAAATTGTACAGGGATCAGCTGAAAAGAGAGAGATCATGCACCCCTCTTTCCAAAGAACATCCACCACAAAAGCAAGGATTCATGATCCTGAGGCTAAAACATCAAAGTTGTCTAAATTACAAACCGGAGGAGAAGTCATGGAGAAGTCTGCCTCCACTGATGTAGAACCACCTGAAAAACCAGATGAGACCTTGAGGGCTCAGTATGAGAAGAGCTTGGAGGCTGACAGGATGGAATGTGAGGAGAAGCTGCTTGCTTTGAGAATCAGGAAATGGCAGCAAGGTGTGCACATGTCAGAGGAGGAGTCATTTCACTCTGAAACTGATTTGCCTATGCCAGTGGACATCATGGAGCACCTGTCCACTCAACAGGAAGTCCTGAAGCAAGGATCAGCTGAGGAATGTGGAACTATCTCCTCTTTCCAAAAACCTTCTAGGATGCCCACTGAGTACATAAACCCAGAGGAGCACATTTACACCCAGCAGAAATTTCTGACAAAAAGATCAGCTCAGGGGAGTGACACCATGCACCCATCTTTCCAAAAACCATCCATTATGAAGGCAAAGATGCCAGACACTGGGTTGATGGAGCCTGAAGAACACCTGTACACTCAACAGGAAGCTGTGAAGAAAAGATCAGCTCAGGAAGGTGAGACCATGCCCTCTGCTTTCCAAAAAACATCCATTATGAAGGCAAGGACACCAGACACTGGGCTGATAGAGCCTGAGGAACACATTTATACCCATCAAGATGTGAAGAAAAGATCAGCTCAGGAGGGTGAGACCATCCTTTCATCTTTCCAAAAACCATCCACCATAAAGACAAGGATGCAGGACATTGGGTTGATGGAGCCTGAGGAACACATTTATACCCATCAAGATGTTGTGAAAAAAAGATCAGCTCAAGAACATGAGGTCATCCTTCCATCTTTTCAAAAACCACTCATCATGAAGAACCTGCACTCTCAACAGGAGGTGGTAGAAAAGGGAGGACCCGTCGCAGAGCAGGAGACCACTGTCTCTTTGCCTGAAATCAAGAAGAAAGCTCAGACAAGAGAACAAGAAGCAGTGGTTCCAGCTGAGTCAGCAAAAAAATCTCCCAAAATACAAGTCGGAGCAAAAGGAGCAGAAGGTCAGTCACCTAAAAGAAAAGTCAGAGCAGAGAGGAAGTTGTTGGAGAAGTCAAAAGAAGAACGAGACCTCCAGCTGTCCAGGGAGAACCTCTCGGAGCTGGAAAGTGAGAAGTGTGTTAGTGAAGAGGAGGCCTTAACTCAGAGAATAATGAAATGGCAACAGGATGTTCTGATGGAGCAACAACAGTCTGTACAACTAGAGTCAGATTGGGCTGAGGGTTATCCTCAGTTCCAGACAGAGGTGACCCCCGAAGTCAGAAGAAACGTTCCAGAACGCAACAGAGACATTTCTCCAGGAAAAACCAGCAAGGAGGAGGTGCTGATGACCACCTCAGTTCCAGCTGCTTTCCAGGATCAGGCAGGTGGAGTCCCGCAGTGGCCACCGGCCGAGGAGCTGCTGACAGAAGGCAGAGAGACCAGGCTGCAGACAGACAGCGAGTACTTTGTAAGCGAGGAAGAAGCCATGGCTCAGCGCATCCTGAAATGGCAGCAAGATGTTGTTGAACCAGAGCTTGAGACAGAGTGGGCTTTGGACAATCAGATCAAACAGTCCAGTCCTGGGTTTGAGTCCCAGGTGCTGCCATTTGCTGATCTGGCTCAACGTGATTCTTCTGCTGATGGAACTCTTCCAAGTACAAAACCTGGTCAACAAGCTGCCCGGATCAAACCATTTGTTCAAGAGTCGTCTTTTATACCAACCAGTTCTGCGTCAGGTCCTACCTTATCTTCTTATGTAGCTGTACCTGTTGCACATTTGAAAGCTTCACATCCACCAGATGATGTGGGAGGAGAGGCTGAGAGGAGGCCGAGCAGGGAGGAGTCTGCACTGACTGCTGATAAATTAAACCACCAACGCTTCCAGACAGATGTGAGAGACAGGAGAGCAATTAAAGAGGAGATAGGGACTAGCAGAGGGAGCAGTGACTGGAGACAACAGAAAGGTTCATCAGGAAGAGGTGAAGAGTCCAAAATATTAAGAGAAGGAGGAGCAAGAAGTGCGGGAAGCTCAGAGCAGGGACAAGGACAAGCCAAAACACCAAGGTCTCAGAGCGCGGGAAAAAGAGATACCAGTTCTTCAGGCTCCCCTCCAAAATTTTCGAAAGAAATATCTTCACTCAAAGTAAAGGTTGGTGAGATGTCAGAATTCATGTGCCAGTTCCAAGGTGATCCTTTGCCCACCGTTAACTGGCTCAAAAATGGACACCCAGTAGCCCACCACCCTGACTATGATATCACAAACAGGTCTAACATGTCCAAGCTGACTGTTTTCTATCCAACGACTGACCATGAGGGGACATATGACTGCATCATAACCAATAATCATGGTGAATCCATCTGCAGAGCCACGCTTCAGATTTCAGACAAAAAAATGTTGAGACAAACAGGTGTCACTCAGGAAGTGTTCGTTACAGAAGAGCCTGACAAACTTGAAGAGAGTCTGATCGAGGAAGAACTTCAGACCTACATGGATTCAGGAATGGCAACGCTTCAAGTTCCTCAGACTGTGATCCACAAACGCCGGTGCTCAGATGAATCCCTCGTCTCCTCTCCAGTGGAAATCAGAATCACAGCTGCTACTCCTCTCCCAGAGATGTTGGAGGAAAGCGGTGAGGACCAGCCTCAGCCTCTCCCAGAGAAAACTTCAGAAGTTCTCAGTGATGAGGGAGCTTTTCAGACTTTTAAACACAAGTTTACCTTCTCCTTTGACGTGGTTGGAGAAGCTCCTTGTGTGGTGACTGAGTTGGAGAATGTCAGCTGTTCTGAGGGCAGCACTGCTCTCATGGAGTGTGTTATCTCTGGGGAACCTGCCCCTGAAGTCAAATGGTACTTTAACAATGTCTGTCTTGACGTCACAGCTGGGAAATACAGAGCTGAGGTGAGCGAGAAGTCCTACAGGCTGTATGTTAGTGGTGTTACTCACACTGATGCTGGAGTATACAAATGTATAGCTAAAAATAAACTTGGGGAGGTGACCAGCATGTCCCATGTGTCCTTGGACCTAGAAGCACCTGTGCAGTTTTCAAAGAGTGGTGGTCTTGTTTCTTCTGGAACAGTGGGTGCCTCTCTTGTTGGATTACCAGAGGATTTACAGAAACCTGCCGCTGTGCATAAACCTGCCTTCTCTTCTACAGAAGATAAACCTCCATCAGCCTTAGCTGTCACTGCCCCAAAGACCACACCTGGTCTATCTGCAGAGCCTCCGACTCTATCAGGATGTGGTCTCCGTGGTTCTGCTGCTGTGATTAAAGTGTCTCAGATTAAACAGGCCTTTGAGTCAGACTCACCAGGTGCTTTAATGACACCTCCTTCTCCTGAAGAACAACGGAAGAAAACAGAGTTCCCAGAGGAGTTCATACCACCTGTGGCAATGTCCTTTGATCAACAAGAAGAGAAAGTTAGACTCAGTTCTGAGAAGCATAAAACACACAGCAATGAACTTTTTTTAAAAAGAAATCCACATTTTCCTAAAGCACCAGAACCAGCTGTTTCTGAGCCACCCAGTGTTGACCAGGTAGCAGTCCCAATAGGAAGCCATGATGCAGTGAAACAGTTTGTAGAGGATGTTGAGTCAGTGGTGAAGGTTACACCACAGACACCTGCTGGTGTCCATGAACAGATGAGGCATGGTGAAGTGGAAACAGAGAAGGAAGAAATGGTCAGGACATTTGACAGAACCAGCAGCTTCATTCCTTTCAGGTCTGAAAAAGCCCCTGCTGTGAAACGTTTGGTCAGAACCACAGCTTCTGCTGAAGATGCTGGAAGAGTTGAAAGGATTTCTGAACCTTCAGCTGAAGATGAACGACTTGATGGAACAGATGTAGAGATGTTAGTAGCAGCTGAACCCTTCCTTGATGAGGGGGTCAAAGGGTTAGAGGAGACTTTTGTTTCAGAAGAAGCTGAAGGTGTAGGTAAAGACCTGATCTCAGTCTCAGAGCTATCTGTGGACAGCAGAGGTTTGGTCAGTGTGCCAAAGGAGGATCTGATAAAAAAAGCAGCTACAGCTGAAAGAAAACTAGGAAACCCAAAACCTGAACCATTGACTGTTCAGCCCAACTTAGATGTTCCAGTTGGACAGGAACAGGAAGAAGATCGTTTAGAAGGTGCCACAGCAGCAGCTGTCGGCGCCATGGAGGAAGAGGAGGTGACCTTCGGAGCTGTCTACAGCTACTACAACCCTCCAACAGACTGGGGTAGACCTCTGTCCCCCGAGTCTGAGATGTCCATAGAGATTGGCAGCACTATGAGTGAGGAAATACCTGAGCCAGCTGAGAGGTTTTACACCCCAGGCTCCTCCACGGAGGTCTCACAGCCCATTGCAGAGTCCCTTCACACTTTGAAGTCTCCTCCATCCTTTCACACTTCCAGTTCTGATTCACCTGGTGGGTTTAGGACACCTGAAGAGTTTCCCTTCTCCTCTGCAGAGCGTAAGAGACCCTCCACGGGAGACTCCAGTGAGAAGTTCTTCTCACCTGTTCACTTCTTGAGCTCTCCTGCTGATGAAAATCTTAGAACTGATCCATCAGAAGTTAACTTGGATGAAGATAGATTCCTCACTCAAGGCAGAGGATCTTTGGGGCTGGCCACCCTTCAGGAAAAAGTCCAGGGAATACCTCCAGCTTTCCTCAAACCTCTCATTAGGAAAAGAGTGTTTGAAAACGACTCTCTGAGCTTCTATGCTGAGGTTTTTGGCCTTCCTTCCCCTGAGGTTAGGTGGTTTTTCAATAAAACTGAACTGGTGGCAGATGACCGTATTAAAATGGAAAGAGATGGTGATAACATCTCTCTAACCATCCACAGCATCACTAAAGCTGATCAGGGCGAATATATCTGTGAAGCTGTGAACTATGTTGGAGAAGCCAGAAGTGTTGCTCTGGTGGTGGTCGTATCGCAGGAGGTGAGGTTCATGCCGGCGCCCCCCGCTGTCACCCATCAGCACGTGATGGAGTTTGATGTGGAGGAGAACGACTCGTCTCGTTCTCCATCCCCTCAGGAGATTCTGCTTGAGGTAGAACTGGATGAAAATGAGGTGAAGGAGTTTGAGAAACAGGTTAAGATTGTGACTATTCCTGAGTACACAGCCGACAACAAGAGCATGGTAATTTCTTTGGATGTACTGCCCAGTATTTATGAGGAGGGCGCTGTGGACTTTGTCACCCAGGAACACGATGATTTGAAAATAGCTTTTGAGGTCACAGAGATGCCTCCCAGGTTCATCAATCCCATCTGTGACATGGAGACCCCTGAGGGTACCACTGTCATGTTTGAGTGCTCTCTGATGGGAATTCCTTCTCCCATTGTGTCCTGGTTCAAAGGTGACAAAAAGATTCCACACAACACAAAGAAATACCTTCACTCCTCTGACGGAGATACCCACTTCCTGAAGATCTGTAAAGTTTCCACACAAGACAGTGGAGTTTATACCTGCAGGGCTATCAACCTGGTTGGGGAGACTCTGTGTAGAGCCTCCCTGGTGGTTCTGAGTGCTAAGGAGTTCTCAGGGAAGACCAGGGGCAGGGAGCTGACTGCTGTGTCTTTAGGAAGCGCTAAAGTCCAGCCGCAGAAGTTTGACCTGATGGTTGGCAACACCTCGTTTGATGGTGAACAGGTGTCAGAAATTGAACTGGAGTTTGAGTTTGAGCAAGAGGCTGATGAGTCCCAGCGAGCGGTCAGGCTGGTGGCCAACACCGATAACCAAACGAGCCAACAGGGAGAGAAATACGTCAGCATCAACTTTGACGTTTTTGCTGAGCCAGCAAAGGATGAAAAGATAGAGTTTAAAGGAAAGTCTTCTGAGATGTGTAGCTTCCACTTCCAGGTAACAGAGATGTCCCCTAAATGTGTCATCCCCTTAAACAACCTAACGGCGGCAGCCGGCACGCCCGTCATGCTCCAGTGTTTGTTCAATGGGAAGCCTAACCCCACTGCCAGGTGGTACAAGGATGGAGAGCCCATCACAGACAGTCGATGTATCATCCAGGAGAAAAGTGCTGGTCATTTTAATCTGCTCATTACAAACGTGAGCCAGAGTGATGCTGGGGAGTACAAGTGTCTGATCCAGAACTCTGCCGGTTGTACAGAAACCACAGCTCTGCTGAAGGTCTTCTGAGCTGAGGTGGGCTGGTTGCACAAAGATCCCCCTGCAGTCTGACTTTCATCTTTCACCTGATTTACTGATGTTTCAAATAAACACGTTCATTTAATTACATTTAATGACAGAAAAAATCATGAAGTGAGCTATTTTTATTTTGTTTCTGTGAGATTTTTTTATGTTTGTTGAGTTTTAATAATGTTTGTGTGACCAGCCTGCTGCTGAAAACAGGAAGCTTTGATCTGTTTTCAGTTTGAAATGATTTTTCTGTCAGTTTTGTGAAACCTGAGTTTTAATGAAGTTTTTATTAGAAGAATTAAAGTTCATGTTCTGATTTTGGTGACTCTGAGTGAGTGAGTTAAAATTTAGAGACAAGAAGTTTAAATTGTTGTTAACACTCTTCCTGTGACACAAACTGCAGCTGCTGCTTTTAATTAGGGTTAATTAAAGTTAACAAAGTTAAAAAGATATGTTTAACTTTTCCACCGAGTGTGGAACAGCTGCATAATCTGTGTGTTTGTGTTTGTGTGTGTGTGTGACGATATTACGACAAACCAAAATATTTACCTTTTTTTTGCTAAAATAAAAGCCTGTAATGTAAAGTGTTATTTTCCCTGAGAGGCAGTTTGTTAGCAAACAGTAAAATAAAAGAACAATAAATCAAATAGAAAACTGTTTTTTATCTGTTTTTAGGTAAAAAGATTTGATTTTTGAAGTAAATGTGTCACTTTATTGGTTTAAATTGTGATACAATTATTTGATGGAAGAAACTTTCATTTAAAATTGAGTTAATTATTTTTCAGTTTCAAGATCTTAATAACAAATAAATTGTTGTGAAATATTAAAGATCTCAGTAAAAATCAATCTGAAACCTCTCATGAAGTTTCTTTGTTGCTGACTTTTAGTTTGTTTGCACTTGGTTTAATTTTTCTGCCTTGTTGCTCTTTTAAACACAAAACTGTGAACTTTTTTTTTAATTGCTTGAATGTTTTGTAAATATGTGTAATTTTAGGAACGAATGATTGCTCACCAATAATCTGCGCTGTTAGAAAACTTAGGTGTTTAGATTGAAGCTTTATTTGTACAGAAATTGTGTTGGATTGTTTCAGAGTTTATATAATAAAAATATTTAATAATTTAAAGTTTAGGTTGAGTTCTTGTTTTTCTAATCCATGTATGAATTTTTTATGTTTTTTAAGGAACCAAACATCCATCAGCTTTTTTTATAGAGCCCAGTAGTAAATTCAGGCGTACTGATGATGGATACGTGCTTTTATTTTGAAAGGTCAAGCTAAATCTAACTAGAAGTTCTGCTTCAGGAGCTGAACCGACTCCTGATTAAGATGCAGAGTTTGATGGACTTTTGGTTTGGGGTTTTAAAGGCTCCAGCAGTATTTGGACACAATCAGATTATTTACTGAACAGTTTTAATGCTGTTTTAATGCTCATGAACTGATAAAGTCAAACAAATCAGCTGATCCTGTTGACAGCACTAGTATTTGTTAAACTTGTTTGTTTTAGACGTTTTCATGTTGTGGACGTTGTCATCAGTGTTGCTCAATATTTTCTGACAGAAATCTGTAGCACCACCATCACCACTGTGGAAGAACAAGAGGAAACCCACTACACTGGTGTCCAGTTACCTCAGAAAACCAAAACACTTGAGCTCAAGCCAGAATCCAAACGTTACTCTTCTACTTTAGAGAAGAAAAAAGAAAAGCCAGTTTTCCTCAGCCAGCTGTCTCCGGCAGCTGTAAGCGCAGGTGAGACAGCCAGGTTCACGGTCAGAGTGTCAGGCTTTCCAAAGCCTGCTGTTCAGTGGTCTCACAACGGGACGGTGATAAAGACCTCCTCTGTATACAAGCTGGTGGAGGAGAAGGAGGAGTACACCCTGCTCATCACCAAGGTCACATCCGAGTACGAGGGCGAGTACCAGTGCACGGCCACCAACAGGTTTGGTCAGACAACGTGCACCACGTATCTTGAAGTAAAAAAACCCGACATCAGCCAGGCAGAGAGGTGGGTGGAGAAGATGTTCAAGGTCACAGGTCAGCCTCCGACTTTCACAGTTCAGATCCAACCGGTGAGGTGCTCAGAAGGAGGAGAGGTCTCCTTTAGTTACAGCGCCAGGGGTGATCCAGCCCCTGATGTGAAGTGGTTCAGGGGGGCTTTCCAGATCCAGCCCAGTAGAAACTGTATCATTCTAGCTAAACCTGATGGGTCTGGGCAGCTCAGTCTGAGGACAGTCAAACAGGAGGACAGTGGTCTGTACACATGTAGAGCCTCCAACCAGTTTGGTGAGGCAGCTTGTAGCGCTGAGCTAGTGGTGTTCAAAGAGCCCACCTCTGTTTCTCATAGAGAACAGCTGACCGTGGTCCAGAAGAAAGGCTACAAGGTATCAGTGTCAGAACAGGCAACAGAGTCTCGTCTGTACCAGGTCAGCCTCCCGGGTCAGGACAGAACCAGGTCCGATCAGATGGTTTACACCATCGGCACTGAAGACAGGAAAATTGTTCAGAGCGAGCAGGTGGGCTCGCTTCAGGAGGTCGACATCTCTGCTGCCACCATCCATCGGGAGAAGCTGACCCACCAGGCCGCAGTGCTCCAGGCTCATGAGGTAGAGGAGAAGGTGTCTGTGGTTCCGACCCACCCCCCTCAGGTGTCTGCTGTGCCTGGAAAACAGCTCCACATGGCAGCGTTTACATCATCTGTGGAAGAGAGCCAAGGCCTGACGGAGCAGCACTGCGATCGCATTCAGAGTCCTGAGCTGATCAAAGTGCAGGCAGGCCGAGAACAAAGATCACAGGTCATGTCTGCTGTGGCTGAGGAAATCACCTCACTCTCCACTGTCAGCACAGGACTTCTGACTGACAGGAAGCCTGCTGCCTTGAAACCCACCTCTGAGCCCAAACACCTGGTCAGTGGTCATCAGGTGGAGTCACAACTTCCCATAATAAAGGAGCAGTCCGATGAGATTCCCAAAGCAGAGAAAGAGAAGGGCTACAAGGTTAAAGAAGGGGTAAAGATTTTATACTCAGCCCAGTCTGAAGAGAAACGACTGCTTGAAGAAGGCCACACAGCTGAACTAGCAGCTGCACAATCTGTTGTTCAGTCCACCTTAATAAAAGAACAGCATCGGCCCGTTACAGCCTCGGTCAGTGAGTCCAAACAGACACTCTCTAAGGAGATCACGTTCTCCATGAAGAGGCCTGCAGAACAAGCAGCCCGTCTCCTTAAGGATACAGTGATGAAGGCAGCTTTAATCACTGAAGAGAGGCAAACGCTCCAGGATGAACCAACCCAACATCTGCCAAGTCTGGACAGTGCTGTCTTCGTTCAGTCAGAGGTGGAAAGAGGTCAGGTGCTTCACCTGCAGGTTATCACAGACCAGGACCTCCTTGCATCAGAGACAAGCTTTAGCTCTGAGAAACCAGCATCAGAGCAGGCCGATACCAGGAAAAGTCCCATGGTGCTGCATGCCGTTAGTCAGGATGAACAACAGACTGTGGCTTGTGAGGACACGTCAGAGTTTGAGGCCAAGGCCACCTCGATGGTCCTCCAGCCCCAGAAAGAGGCTCCAACTGTGCTGCATCTGCAGTCCATCCAGCCTGTGGAGGTTCTGCCCAAAGAGGGTGTTCTCACAGTGGAGAGGCCTGAGCAGCAGTTAGCAGCACAGAAACAGGAAAAATCAAGGAGCCATGCTGCTGTCTCAGAAGAGAAAAGAGAGCTCACAGCAGATTATCACGAAGAGCTGGATTTATCTGTGACCGGAGTTCAGTCTAAGCTTCGAACTGAACCCAAGCCTCACAAAATCCTCCAGCTTTCCTATCAGCCCATGCAGCTGCCAAAGGAGACACCCATCACTGTTGACGTCAGGCAGCGGAAGGCTTTGGTTCAGAAGGAGGAGCGCTGGAACGTGATGCATGTCACCAGTGTAGCAGAAAGTCAGGCCTTAGAGGAGGGTCACACAGAGGGTCTGGCAGGTGTCCACACATTCAAAGGTGTGACGGCCATAGAGCCAAAGGTACCAACAGAACCAGTCCAGATTGAAGAGAAGGAGATCTCCACTGAGAGCAGTGTCTCACTGGAGGCAGCAGAACAGGACTTTGCAGTCCAGATCCAGGAGGGTCAGTCAGTCAGGCAGTCAATAGTGATGGACGAGAAGAGAGTCCTGACCGGGGAACTCTCTCAAGAGATTTCTAAGTCTCAGTCCACCAAAGTCACAGTCAGTATGCAGCCGAAGCCATCCCTAATGGCATCAGAATCTAAAGACAGCACAACCCTTCCCAAAGAGATCACCTTTGTGATTCAGATTCCAAAACCATCTAGTGTGAATATCCGACACCAGCTCAGAGAGGCTCTGCAGTCTGCTGTAGCCAGGGACCAGCCCGTCTTACTGGCTGATGTTGTTGGAAGGTTACAAGCTGTTGAAGTGCAGGAAGTGAAAGTTCAACAAGAGCCCAAACGAGCCATGTTTACGTATCTTATCACAACAACAGGTGCCCCCCTGGAGATCACCCTGGCTTTTGAAGGGGAATACCCTCAAACAGCCGACCTAAGGACTGAACTCCAGGCAGCTTTTTACTCCATTGTTTACCAGGAGACTCAGGTTCTTACCTCAGAGCAGCCAGGCATCATGCAGATAGACAAACCTCAGAGGGCTCAGGTCACCTCAGCCAGGTCCAAACAGATGTTGTCCTCAGTGGTAGAGACTGTGAGCGTGGCAGAAGCAGCAGTAGGCTTCACAGCTGTGAAATCCCAGGCTGCTGCACTAAAGACTGAGTCTGAAGTCACCATTGAAAGAACTGCAGCAGAGAAACAGGTTGTAGTACAGGAATCCAAGGAGGCAAAGGTGGAAAAGTCAGTTTCATCTCAGAGAAAAACTGTAACAGAGGTGGATTTTAAGCAGTCAGTGCAGGTATCAAGACAAGAAGTTACATCAGTATCAATGGAAATCAAAGAATCAGTGGATGTCAGTGTCCAGCAACAGCACAGGGAGGAGATCATAGTATCCAGGCCAGAGCAGAGAGGATACCCTGAAGTAGTTGCTCCTTTGGAGGATTTATCCATTGAAGAAGACAGTAGCATAACCTTTAGTACAACCATTAGGTATGTCACCAAGGTAAACTGGTTTTTCAATGGACAATTGGTGAAGTCTGGCAAAGAGTTCAAGTGTTCCAAAGACCATGACACATACTCACTGATTATCAACAAAGTTGTCAAGGAGAGGCATCAAGGAGAGTATGTTTGTGAGGCTGAGAATGAAGGCGGCAGGACAACAACATCTTCAAGACTGACTGTGGTCAAAAGAGGTTTGATAACAGGAATCCTTTATTCATTCATCCACTACTAATCCACACAAATGGGTTCATTCAACGTCACTCTGGTTTGCGGATCCATTTCATCGCTCGGCATGAGCACTGTCAGCAGGGCACTGGGTGGTACTAACTCACCATGTTTTCTTCATTCCACATCATTTCCTGATCAGCCCTAAAGATCAGAACCATCACAGCCAAGCAAGCTCAGCAAGTTTCTGTGGCTTATACAAATTTTGCAGTTATGGTTGTCATGAAACTGGTCTTCAGGAAACTCCATGGTCTTTTCATAGTCATGTTGGCATGTTGAGGTTCTGAATTATTAGTCTGTCTCATTTCTTCAGGTCCATTTCCTTCACCTCACCATACTTTCTTTCCTGCATGTTTGATGGCTTCAACTCTGCCTAGTTTCATGTTCACCAAGTGTTTGTTTCTCCTTGTTCCAGCTCGAACCCTAGCCCCATGAAACCCTCCTTCAATGAAGCCATGGGGCTAATGTTCTTCTCCAGTCTTTCATGATTTGCCTTCCACCATTTCTGTACATTCCACCATCTGCGCTCCTGATCTGTCAGCTTTGTAGCTATTTACAACTGTAGTAGAGGATGTTATAACTAACTCTTGTGTTTCACTGTGTCTCTGTGCCTCAGTGCCGCCTGTTTTCAAGCAGAAAATCAACCCAGTGGACATCAACGTCGGTGACCACGCAAAGTTCGATTGTGAGACAGAGGATGCTCCAAACGTGACCTTCAAATGGTACAAATCTGGTATCGAAATCAGACAGAGCGACAAGTATCGGATCGTCAGTCGCCACAATGGTTCCTCTCTGGAGATCCTGAACCCGCTGAAGGCTGACAGCGGCGACTACACCTGCAAGGTTTCCAACCAGCACGGTTATGATAGCTGCTCCGCCTCACTCCTTGTGACTGGTAAGATCCCAGTGGGAACCTTTCAGATTATTACTCTTCGTGTCTGTTGGAGAGAGAGAGAGAGAGAGAGAGAGAGAGAGAATTATACACATGCTGTGTTTTGTCCTGACTTTTTATGGCGCAGTGGGGAAGGCAGGGTTTGCTGTAATTTTTATTTTTCCGTTCACTAGATTGGACAGCTGACTTTATTTTGATGTTCCTTTCATATTTTAAAACCTTTTGTATGTTCTACCTGCTTTTTATAGAGATGTATCCGCCAGTATTTGTTTCAAAACCAGATCCAATGACCCTGTTTGTGGGCAAGCAAGCTGTTCTGCAGTGCTCACTCACTGGATCTTCACCCATGGAAGTTGTATGGCACAAGGACAATGTAGTCATCTCCTCTGAAGGAAACTATGTCTTAAAGTGTGAAAAGAACAAGTATTCACTTAACATAAAGAGTCTTGAGTTGACTGATCAGGGGGAGTACCTGTGCAAGGCCTCCAACAGTGTTGGCACAGCTACGTTTACCACAGAGCTCCGAGTTATTAACAAGCCCAGCTTCGTTAAGAGCTTTGAGCCGGCTTCAGCTGCTGTCAATGACCCACTTAGGCTGGAGTGTCAGGTGGACGAGGACACTGGTGTGACTGTCACCTGGACCAGGGATGGTAAAAAAGTCCACCAGAGCATGGACTGTAAGCTGTCTTTTGAGGACAAAGTGGCTGTTCTTGAGATACCCAAGTCCAAACTAAAGGACTCTGGGAAATATTTGTGCACAGCTACGAATGAGGCTGGGAGCTCCTCCTGTGAGGCTGTGGTAACAGTTCAAGGTAAGACCCCGAAGGTGATCTTTGGTTTTAGTTTGGATTAAAACCTCTGTAGACATAAAGTGGAGGTTTAAAGCTTTTAGTTCTTTCCAACAAACTGCAGTCTGCTACTAACACTTTGCACGAGTGTCTTTGTTTTCTTTCCTAATCTTTTGTCACTTGATGTGTTTCTGTCTGTGTTGGACAACGTTGATAAGTGTTAGTGTTTCTGAACACTCTTCCAGAGCCCCCTGCTTTTGTCAGGAAAATGGAGCCTAAGATAACTTGGAAGCAGGGTGCACCTGCACGCTTACAGTGCACTGTTAAAGGATCACCAGAACTTCACATCCACTGGTTCTGGAACGACAGAGAGCTGATTGATGGAGACAAATACAAGCTGACCTTTAAGAACGGAGCTGCTTCTGTGGAGATTTTGAACCTTCTGGTCACAGACAGCGGCACTTACACCTGTGAGGTGTCTAATAATGCTGGCAGTGAGAACTGCAGCACCTTTATAGCTGTTAAAGGTTTGTCCTGTGTCACATTTACATTGCTCTCTCTGTTTAAGTCAGAAAACCTGTGGTGATAACTGCATCCTCTTGAATCTTTTAACATTCAGAGCCTCCATCTATTAGAAAAGATCTGCAGACTGTAGAAGCTGTAAAAGGAGCAGCAGCTCACCTGGAGTGTGAGATTGCAGGAACAGCTCCTTTTGAGATCAGCTGGTTAAAAAATAAGAAAGCCATCACAAGCGATCAGAAGTTTAAAATAATCTCCCAGGACTCTCTGTCGAGGCTGGAGATCCAGACCTTTGAAAGTGCAGATGTTGGAGATTATCAGTGTGTTATATCCAACGATGTAGGAAAAATCACCACCAAGGCCTCGGCTAAACTGAAAGGTTAGTAAACCTCTTACAGACAGGGTTTAAGCTGCTCCTCACATCCAGACTTAATGTCTAACATGTTTTTGTAGAGCCGCCATCTTTCTCTAAGAGAGTTGAAAGTGTGACAGCCGTGTTGGGAAACTCAGTAAAGCTACAGGGAACCATCAAGGGCTCGGCTCCTATCACTGTTAAATGGAAGAAAGACTCTGAAATCCTCAGAGACGATGATCCAAACATCAGCATGGTGTTTGACAACAACGTTGCCATCTTGTCCATAACAGCAGTGGCCATCAGCCATGGCGGCAAATATTCCTGCCAGGCAGAAAATGAGGCAGGGCAACAAAAGTGTGAGGCCACCCTGACAGTACAAGGTCAGACCAAGTCTTTGATGGTTTATCTCTCACCTACAGGTTCAGATCTCTTTCCTTTTTATAATTTTCAAATCTGCCTTACACCAGAACCTGCCAGGATTGTTGAACCTGCAGAGTCCATCAGTGTTACTGCAGGAGATTCAGCCACACTGGAGTGCACCATTTCTGGAAGCCCAGAGCTTAAAGTAAAGTGGTTCAAAGACGGGAAGGAGATGATCAGTGGGCGTAAATATAAAATGACCCTGAAGGATAACATCGCCACTATGAAGATACTGACAGCAGAGAGAGGAGACACTTCAGAGTACAAGATGGAGGTGTCCAATAAAGTTGGGAAAGACCAGTGCACGTGCTCAGTCACAGTCTTAGGTCAGAACACCTGCTCCCTCACAGATTCTTTATACAGTGGGGCAAAAAAGTATTTAGTCAGCCACCGATTGTGGAAGTTCTCCCACTTAAAAAGATGAGAGAGGCCTGTAATTTTCATCATAGATATACCTCAACTATGAGAGACAAAAGGAGAAAAAAAATCCAGAAAATCACATTGTCTGATTTTTAAAGAATTTATTAGCAAAATATCGGGGATCGGGGGATCAGGGATCAGGGTTGGAATCAGAGACCAGGTGTTGAATAAGGGATCAGGTGTTGAAGTAGAGATCAGGGGTAGAATCAGAGACCAGGTCTTGGATCAGGAGTGGAATCAAAAGCCAGGTGTTGAATAAGGGATCAGGAGTAGAATCAGAGACCAGGTATTGGATCAGGGATCAGGGGTGGAATCA
Organism: Cynodonichthys magdalenae; assembly: GCA_031762555.1. Lineage (NCBI taxonomy): Eukaryota > Metazoa > Chordata > Actinopteri > Cyprinodontiformes > Rivulidae > Cynodonichthys > Cynodonichthys magdalenae. The sequence goes on from JARVJO010000061.1 coordinate 2,609,500, forward strand.
AATACCAGGGGCCTCATGTACAAAGACTTGCGTGGATTTCTTACTAAAACTTGGCGTAAGTATAAATCCAGAAAACAGCGTACACACAAAAAACTTCAGATGTATCAAACTGTGCGTACGACCGAATCCACGCACATCTCTTTTGTACGTCACAATCAACGTGGATCTGAGCGCACGTGAGACTCCTCCCCTGACACGCCTTCATTTACATGGTAAACAGATGTAAATTACTTCCTGCACGTGTGATGGACATGTTTGATCCCTGTGATCAGAAATGATTTATAGATTCAGGAAAAGAATGAATTTAATATAATGTGAGAGAAAAATTCATGAGTAAAAACAGGAGTAAAATATGTTTGTCAAACGCAAAGAACGAGTGACTTTGTGTCTGTGTGGGTGAGTGTGAGAGTGTGTGTGTCTCCACATCACAGCACTGTGGTGCACCCGGCACAGCCCTCCACTCTGGAAATATTACCCTTTCTCAGAGTTTAATAAGATAGTTCCTGTAAACACAGAGGAACTCAGATGTTTGGTAGAACATAGATCTTTGTTTATT
>JARVJO010000061.1:2610155-2632675 GCA_031762555.1 Cynodonichthys magdalenae
ATCCTCCAGTAAGGCTGAATCTGTTCCTGTTAAAGGTAATTTTGGCACAGCTTTGCGCATCCTTTATCTATCTGCGTGAATGTGGATGTAATCATTGTTAATCATGTGTGTCTGATGTGAACAATAATCATTTTCACATCGTGAACAGTTTCTCTGAATCACCTCTAAGTGTCTCCAGTGGAACCAGAACCACAGAAACGTGAGTACTCCAGCCTTGGAGTTGGCGTGAGGCTGCGCACATTTCCACCTTCATTTCAGTTTTGATACATCCGGCGTTTTGCGTGGAAAATGACGTACGGAAGCTTTTTGTGCGTACGCACTGTTGATACATGAGACCCCAGGTGTTGAATAAGGGATCAGGTGTTGAAGTAGAGATCAGGAGTAGAATCAGAGACCAGGTCTTGGATCAGGGATCAGGGTCTCCATGAGTCAGCTTGACTTGGTTTATTTAAAAACTACAGCAGAAATAATTGTTCAATATGTGGGAGTTTCTTCTGCTTCTTTAGATTTGATCCTTCCTTTATCTTATGAAACATTTATTTTTTTTTTGTTTTGATTTTCCAAAATAAAGTGGCTTAAAGCCTGAGTTAAACTAGAGTTTAGTTTAGTGGTTCTTTTCCAAAACAACTCAAACTGTGTTTATGAATGAGGTGCTTTTTCTTCAATACCAGATCGAATAATGCCTCCAACATTCACCAAGTCCCTGAAGAGAGTTGATGGCAACATTGGTAACGACATCCTCATGGACTGCAAGGTGTCTGGGTCCCAACCCATGACTTTATCCTGGTTCAAAGATGACCAAGAATTAGAATCTGGACTAAAGTTTCAGCCTATGTTTAAAGACAGTTCTGCTGCGCTGAGGATCAGTGCTCTGATGAAGACTGACTCTGGAGTTTACAAATGCAGAGCCTCCAACTCAGCTGGCTTTAAAGAAACCAGCGGGACACTCTACGTTAAAGGTCATGAGTCTTATTTTGTCTTTTTCTGTGTTTTATGTTCTGTCTTTGAATAATTTCCACTAACATGAAGTGAATCTGTGTTTTGTTGATGGCCTCCAGAGCCCCCGGTGTTCACAGAGACACCAGACAATCAGGATGTTATCCCAGGAGCCAAAGTTTCCTTCAGAGCAGCTTTCACTGGAACGGCTCCTTTGGCCATCAAGTGGTTCAAAGAGGAGAAAGAGATTGTAACTGGAGGCATTTATTTTATAAAGAAGGATGCCTTTTCCAGCTCATTGGAGCTTCACTCAGTAAAACCCGGTGACTCGTCTAAATACACCTGCCAGGTGTCCAACGATGCAGGGAAGGTGGACTGCACCACAGTCCTGTTTGTGAAAGGTGCTTGTCTTCATTTCTGTGTGGCGCAGCATGAACATGTCTCTGCACCATGAATGTGATGCTAACGTGTCTCCTGTCCTGTAACGAATGGTAACCTCTTCTCTCAGAGCCTCCAGTCTTTGTGAGGAAGCTCGATGCCACCAAACTCATCACCAGCGGCGACTCCAGCAGGCTGGAGGTCCGAGTGACGGGCAGCCCTGTCATCACTTTCAAATGGTTCAAGGATGAGATGGAGATCAGCTCCGGTCCTAAATACTCGATCAGCCTGACCGATGTCGAGGCAACTCTAGAAATCTTTAGGTGTTCGGTGGAGGACAGTGGAGAATATGTCTGTGTAGCATCGAGTGAGGCGGGGAGTGAGCGCTGTAGCAGTACTGTTACAGTCAAAGGTTGGTTTATACAGACTTTACTCCTCAGTGTCATCATATTTAGGCTTTTATTTTGTAAATTTAGGTTGTGTTCATCAGTCAACAATGTGCTCTTAGTGAATCTTTTACAGGAACTCTGGTTTTAGAAGTGAGCTGACATGTTTAAACTCAGCCTTGGGTTCTGCTCGTCATTGTCTTTTAGAACCTCCGGTGTTCATACGTAGCTTGGAGTCCAAAGATGTGGTAAAGGGTTCTGAGATGATCATGGAGTGCCAGGTTTCTGGTTCTGCTCCTTTTACCGTGTCATTTTATAAAAACTCTAAAGTGATCAGAAATGACCGAAGACACCAGATCACTGTGAACGAGGACCTGTTGGCCCTGCAGGTTCTGGCCGTGGAGCCAGGAGATGTTGGGCAGTACCAGTGTACTGTTGAGAACGAAGTGGGCAGAGCATCCTGTGATTGTCAAGCAACCCTCAAAGGTTGGTTTCATGCTGCAGTTTTGTCTCTTGTTTTTAAAAAAGCACAGTTCCATCTTTTCTTTAGACTTCATAATCACCAACAGGAAGTGAAAAAATCAAGTTTTGTCTTTTAAACTGCATATCTTTGTTGAAAGACTTTTTAAATGATCCAATCTCAAAGCCAGTGGTTCAGAACATGTAAAAAACGTTAATTGTTTACATTTATTCACATTTTCTATACAATACAGACAGAAGGGACTCAAAATATTTATCTCATTAGAGACAATCTGTCTTTGTTGAAACATTGACTCTAACAACATGTGTAGTATTTAAAGTATGTGTTGAAGCTGTTTCTGTCAGGACTGGCTGTAAACTAAAACAAAGATGATGAAATAAAACAGAAGCTTCTTGGCTGTCCAACATGACCAAATGAAAAAAACTGAAGAATCCTTGTTTGATTTTCCGATTCGAAGTGGACATGTAATTAAATCGACTTTGATTTGATTTCCATCTTTTCCTTGTAGAACCTCCATCGTTTGTAAAAAAGCTGGAGAACCTCAGTCCTCTGGTTGACAATGACGTTTCTCTGCAGTGCTCTCTGAAGGGCTCTGAGCCCATTACTGTCACCTGGCTGAAAGACAACCATGAGCTGAAAGAGGCTGAAAATGTTCACATTTCTTATGAGAACGGGATGGCTGTGCTGCTGATCAGCAGCGTTCAGTGTCAGCATGGAGGCAAATACTCGTGTCAGGCTCAGAATCAGGCTGGGGTTCAGACATGCTCCTCTCTGCTGACGGTCAAAGGTTGGTTCTTCTTCTGCTGCTGTTGGACATTTTACTAAAAACACAATAGACATAGCCAACATGGTGACGTTTCAGGTAAAGGAGCTTTGTTTTATCTGTACCTACTGATTAGACCGAAGCTCAAACGGAGGACCAGGAGTAGAATCAGAGATTAAGGGTAGGGTGGAGACAGATTTGGGGCATTAAAGACCTGATGAATCAAGCACCAGGGTGGAATCTATTACAAATAGTAGATCAGGGAAAATTGGGTCTTTAAGAATGACCCTGCCTGTTCATAAACACATCTTTTCTTTTTTTTTTTTATTGATTTGAAGTCTTGCTGACATTTCTTCCTGATGCCTCAGAACCAGCTAAGATCACAGAAGAAGCAAAGTCTGTCAGTGTGACTCAGGGGGACCCGGCCACATTGGAGGCCCGGTTCTCCGGCACAAAACCCCTGAAGGTTAAGTGGCTGACGGCTGGGAAGGAGCTGACCTCAGGCCACAGGTTTAAGATCCAGACCACAGACACCTGCTCTGTGCTCAAGATCCTCAAAACAGAGAAAAGTGACAGCGGTGTATTCCTCTTTGAGATTTCAAACGATGTTGGTCACAGTTCTTGTGAGGCCACCCTCACCGTTCTTGGTCAGTCCTTGATGTGCAGAGTTATTCTGTAATATGTTTAGTTTGATTGTTGCTTATGATGTTTTATTTTATACCCATGTTAGATCAAGTAATTCCTCCGTCCTTCACAAGGAAGCTGAAGCGGACAGAAAGGATCAAAGGATCTTTTGCTCAGCTGGAGTGTCTGGTGGCCGGCTCCCTGCCAATAACCATCCAGTGGTTCAAAGATGAGAAGGAGGTCCTGCCTGATGAGAAACACAAATGTACATTCTTTGAGAATGTTGCATGTCTGGAGATCTCTGATCTTCACATTAAAGACAGTGGCAGTTACACCTGCATGGCTAAGAACAAAGCAGGAACGGTCCAGTGCTCCGGGGTCTTGTCAGTCAAAGGTCTGACCACAGTGGGGTTGAGCTGGAGGATGTGTGAAGCAAAGTTGCTCCTTTACATGATTTACAAGTACTGGTTTGTTTTTCTCTTCCAGAACCACCTGTCATTCTTGAAAAACCCGATTCCATGAACGTTTTACCGGGCTCCAAGGTCCAGTTTAACGTTCTGGTCTCTGGCACGCCACCTCTGACCATCAAATGGTTCAGGAACAATAAGGAGGTTTTATCCAGCGCTGACTGCTCTGTGGTCAAAGACAACACTTCCAGCTCTCTAGAGCTTTTCTTTGCTAAAAGCTCTGATTCTGGAGATTATGTGTGTGAAATCCAGAACGATGTGGGCTCCACTTCCTGCCAGGCAGCACTCTTTGTCAAAGGTTACCTGTCCTTTTTACATGACTCTTTTATTGGTGCACACGTGGAGCTACTTTAGTTTCTGATTGGACATTTTTTGTTATTATAATTCTGTTGTTTGATGTGGTGAATCACTGATGATGACAAAATCTACAGACCTAAAGCTTAAAACCTTAGTGGAGCCACAAACATCATCATAGTTCATCTGATGGTTATCTAACAGTGTCATTCTGTTTCTTAGAGCCTCCTAAGTTTACACGGACCCCGGCTCGTGTGTCCGTGGTGCGACCCGGTCAGAATAAAGTGTTTGAGTGTCAGGTGACCGGAACACCTGAGATAGACATCTACTGGTTCAAGGAAGGCTCAGAGCTTAGTGCCAGTGACCGTTTCAAGATGACCTTTGTTAACTCTGTGGCCACTCTGGAAGTCTGTGGAGCTGAAATCAAAGATGGAGGCCTATACTACTGCGAGGCCCGCAATGAGGCCGGCAGCGAGAGCTGCAGCATGGAGCTGAAGGTCAAAGGTCAGCCTCTTACTGTGCAGCTCTAAAGAACTGAGAAGTGTCTGCGACCTCAACTTTTTATAAGTTCAACTAAAAATATGCAGGTTATGTAACAAAATGGTACAAATCCAGTGTACAACACCACATTTCTTCATTTAATTTAACTGTTTTGGCAGGGACAATGTACATTAATTAACTTTTCTGTAAACGCACTAGAATGAGCCAAAGGCAATCTTTCATCTGTTGTCCCTGGACTTGATAAAAACAAACAATTTTAAATACGAAGATGTTTTCCTTCATTTTTTGTTTGTAGTAAACACATGTGTGACAGGCGCTTTAAAGATCTGCAGATTCAAAAGTTCTATTGGAAGAGATTGTTTGGTTTAGTCCCATAAACAGTTTTGTGACAGTTTGTCGTCTCTCGCCTTAGAGCCGCCAGCGTTTATTAAAGAAGCGTGTGCAGCTGATGCTGTGAGGGGCTCCACTGCTTGTTTTGAGTGCCAGGTTGCAGGAACCAGTCCGTTTGAGATAACGTGGCACAAAGATGGAAAGGAGATCAAGCCCAGTGCCAAACATGGCTTCTCCCAGCTGAATGACAGTTTGATTCTGGAGGTGCACAGGTGTGATGCTGTGGATGTTGGGGAATATCAGTGTTCTGTAGCTAACGAGGTGGGAAGCTGTAGCTGTAAGACAACCCTGAGCCTCAAAGGTTAGTCTGCTCAGATTTAGAAATTCACATTCTTCATTCTTCAGAGGTGACACTTGAACATTTCACTGTTTTTCTAACAGAGCCTCCATCATTTACCAAGAGAATGGAGAACAGTGTTACTGTTCTGGGTCAGACAGCAGAGTTTCAGTGTGTGGTGGTGGGCTCGCCCACTCTGTCAGTACAGTGGCAGAAAGATGAGAACTGGATCCTGGAGGATCCAAAGATTGAGAGAACATTTGAGAACAATGTGGCGACTCTGAGGATTCCTGCGTGCGAGGTGGCTCACGGTGGTAAATACACCTGCCAGGTGATGAACGAGGCAGGGCAGGACAGGTGCTTTGCTTCTCTCACAGTTCAAGGTAACCTGAGAGAAATCTGCCCTTCAGATTCTTCTACAGGCTGAAGCTGTTCAGAAACATGCTCAAATGTTTGTTTGCTTTGTAGAGCCTCCTCAGATCTTAGAGAAACCTGAGGAGATCAAAGTTACTGTTGGAGATCCAGTCAGTCTGGACTGTAAGGTGAAAGGCTCACCTGAGCTGAAGGTGAGGTGGCTGAAGGATGGCAGAGAGCTGCAGTCCATCAGGCAACACAAGCTGACCTTTGAGAACCACATCAGCAGCCTGAGGGTCCAGGCTGCTCAGACAGCAGACGAAGGAGAGTACGTGTTGGAGGTGTGGAACCACATCAGCCGCTGCTCCTGTAAAGTCAAAGTGGTGGTCTTAGGTTGGTGCGACTAACATCTGCGGTGGTCCAAAGACACGTGTTGACCTGTAAAGTCCTATAACCTTCTTCCTGTTGTTTTGGTGACAGAACAAGTGATTGCCCCGAGCTTCATCAAACCTCTCGTAAACATGCAGGAGATTTTGGGCTCCTTTGTTCAGATCTGTTGCAAAATATCTGGTTCCCTCCCCATCTCTGTGGAGTGGCAGAAAGACGGCAGGAGAATTTCTAGTGGTGTCAAACACAAAGTCATTCAGCAGGACAACTCTGTGTGTTTGGAAATGGAACAGCTTGAGCTCAGTGATGCAGGATCTTACTCCTGTAAGCTGATGAACGCAGCGGGAAGCTGTGAATGTAGTGGATCCCTCATGGTCAAAGGTCAGACTCTTCAGTTCCACTGGTCCAAAAACAGAGGTGAGTAGCTCTTTAACTTGCTTTATTTTATCATCTTCAGAGCCCCCCAGCTTTGTGATGCTGCCTGAGTCTCAGGTGGCTCTGCCCAGCGCCACAGTACGCTTCAGAAGCACGTTTAAAGGAACGCCACCCTTCACTGTCAAATGGTTCAAGGAGGACACGGAGCTGATGATTGGGCCCAGCTGTTTCACAGGACTGGATGAGACGTCCTGCTTCTTAGAGCTCTATTCAGTGGCTGTAGCTCAGACTGGAGTTTATTCTTGCCAAGTCAGCAATGATGCTGGTTCTGTACGCTGCAGTGCAGATTTAACGGTCAAAGGTTGGATTTCTATTTCCTAAATCAACTCTTTCATGGCTTCAGACTTGTTGAACTCATTCGTTCTGCTCCTCAGATTAATCCGTGAAGTTTATTAATCTGGTGGCCTTTCTGTTGCATCAGCTGTTAACCCCTCATCGTCGGCTGACTCACATCCTGCATCTTGTTGAAATGCTCCTCTCTGCTCCCAGCTGCTCACATGTCTTTGTTTTGGTTTCCAGAACCACCTGAGTTTGTGCTGAAACTCCCTGCCACTAAGTTTGTGAAGCGGGGTGAATCACTCCGGCTGGAGTGTAAAGTCAGTGGCTCGGACCCCCTGAAAACGACCTGGTACAAACACGACAGCAGGGTCTCAGAGGGGGGGTCCTGCAGGACTGGCTTTGTTGACTCGGTGGCAGTCCTGGAGCTGCTGTCCAGCAGCTTTGATGATGATGGGGTTTACACTTGTGAAGCTCAGAATGATGCTGGCAGTGTGAGCTGCAGCACCACTCTTACTGTGAAAGGTCAGCCTCAGTCATTTCCTGTTTCAGTGCCTCTGCTTAAAGCTGATACCCGTAACAGCTGGGCTAGGTTCATGTTTCTGTCCTGATGCTGAAATCCCACCAGATCTTCTTGTCTTCATCTTTCTTTCTGCTGCTGACATGCTAATGTTTTACCCCTCAGCCACACTTTAACCAAATGTTATTTATATTCTAACATCTTCCTCAATAACTCTGCCCACTGTAGTCCCAACCCTCTTCCTCAATGTGCTGACTGATGCTCCCTTCTAAAGACATTTACTGTCAAATCTGTACTTTATCTTTAAAACATCTAAACTCCAGAAGAACTCTGAGAAACACCTCATAACTTTAAACAAACGTATCTCTTCACATTCTAATAAATAACCCTCACACAATCAGTTTATTAGGAATAAATTCCACCATTCCTGACAACTGTCTCATCAAATTCCACAGGACTTATCTTTAGTTTGAGTTTTTGTGTGGAAAACACTTGAGTTTCAGAACAATTAACCATTTTATTTATACATCTCACATTTTACATCCTAACACAAACTAAGAGCTAACACCAACCATCTGATTAATGGAATAAAAACATTTTAGTTGTAGTATCATTAAAATCTGACATCTTGATCATTGAACTTTCACTCGAATGTGATTGTAGTCAGAAGTATCATCTGCATAAAGATTCAATCTGGGCTTTAAATAATTTATTTTAACTCGTCACAACAAACATCAGTTTAATTTTAAACAAGTTTGAGTTTATTTATTTTTAACAATTATTGGTCAAAATTATACATACAGGCAGGTTCAGAGATTTTCTTAGAGTGCACAAATATTTAGTTAAATGTCCCTCTGTGGGTGTCTCCTGGACCTCAGGCAGATGTTTTACTGGTATTTGACCAATCCTGTTCCCACTCTTCTTCCTGACAGAATTGGTAGACTTCAGTTAAACTGGTCAGTTTTATGGTTTCAGGCCCAGATTTAATCAGAATCCACAACCTGATTTATCCAATCAGAAATCAGTTCTGATGTGTTTTTATGAATATTATTATTATTGTCACATTAAAATGGTAAGATGAGACGAGGATTGAGCTGTTTGGACACAACAACAAGATGAATGTTTGGAGGAATCAGCAGTCTGGCATGGTGGTGGTAGTGTCATGCGGTGGGACTAGTCCATTGCCCAAATAGATGGAATGGAGGACTGCTTCCAGATTCTTCAACGTCCCATCAAACCAACAGCTGGACAGTTTAAATGTAAACACGGTTGAGTCCAACAGGACTATGAACCCAAATAGAAGTGGTTTGGATAAATCATCGGAGCTGGTTTCTGATTGGATAAGTCATTCTGACATTAAGCTTCTGAAATGTCCTTTATGTACCACTGACTTCAACTTGAATAAAAAATTGTTGACTCTGATTAAAAGCTGGATCTGAAACCAACCAATTGAGCTGAACACTAAAAATTTTGAGGAAGAGGAGGAAGGGCAGGAGACACCTGCTAAGAGACATTTACACAAATATTAGTGAAGCCTCCAACTCCATCTTCTTCCGCTTATCCATCCAAAAGAGAAACCAGACATCCCTCTCTCCAGCTACACTTTCCACTGGTCCTGGGGAACCCCGAGGCGTTCCCAGACCAGAGAAGATACATAATCTCTCCAGCGAGTCCTGGGTCCTCCCCAGAGACTCCTACCAGTGGAAGGTGCCCGGAAAACCTCTAAAGGGAGGCGTCCAGGAGGTATCCTAATGCCCGAACTACCTCAGCTGACTTCTTTTGATGCAGAGGACCGGAGTCTGTACTCCAAGCTCCCCCCGGCAGACAGAGCTCCTCGCCCTATCTCTAAGGCTGAGCCCAGCCACCCTACGAAGGAAGCACATTTCGGCAACTTTTCAAGAGTAAAGATCTGGTCCACTGTTCCCCGCCCAGGACAGAAACCACACTGCTCCTCTTGATTCAGAGGTTTGATGATCAATCAGAGCATCCCTTCCAGCACCCTGGATTAAACTGTCCCAGGGAGGGTTAGAAGTGTGATCCCACAATAGTTGGAACACACTCTACAGTCCCTCTTTTTAAAATTGCGAACCACCACCCTGATCTGCAACTTCACAGGAGCTGTCCTAGTCCTCTATGCCATGTTGAAGAGAAGTATCAACCATGACAGCCCCACAACATCCAGAGCCTTCAGCATCTCGGGGTGACTCTGCCTCCTCAAAGATGGACACAGAAGGTGGATTGAAGAGATCCTTGAAGTCTTCCACCGCTCAATTATATCCTCAGTCCGGTTCACCATCCAAACCAAGTACACCCTGGGACAGGGAACACTTTCCTGCCAAACGGTTTGCAAGAACCCCTTTGGGGCCAACCAAAGGTCCTTCTCCGTGGCCTCCCTGAATTCCTCCCATGCCCGGGTTTTTGCATTTACAGCCATAGAAACCACAGCCCTCTTTGCCACTCTGTACCTGTCAGCTGTTTCAGGAATCCCCCAGGAAAGCCAAGTCCAGAAGTCCTCCTTCTTCAGCCTGACAGCCTTTATTGGTCCTTTGGTTGCTGTTGCAACAGGCACCAGTGACCTTCAGGCCACAGCTGCAAGAAGTCGCATCTGCAACAGAGGCCCTAAACATGGCCCATTCAGATTCCATGTCCCCGACCTCCCTCTGGACAAGTGAAAAACTCTCCTGGTTCCCGTTCACCCTCACTATAAGTATGGGTTTACCAGGTCTGTCTGGCAGCCTCTCCTGCCACTGGATCCAACTCACCACCAGGTGATGATCAGTTGACAGCTCTGCCCCTCTCTTAACCGGAGTTGTGAAGACATAGGTCCACAGGTCAGGCAACATGACTACAAAATCGATCATCGATTTTTGGCCTAAGGTGGTCTGGTACCAAGTCCACTTATGGACCACCCTATGTTCAAACATGGTGTTCGTTAAAAACAACCCGTGCTTAGCACAGAAATTCAATAACAGAACCCCATTCAGGTTCAGATCAGGGAGGCCGTTCCTCTCAATCACTCCCTTCTACATAACTAACCCAGCAGAACAAAGGAGTCTCCAGACAGCACCCCTTCCAGGACATCATCCAAAGACTCCAAAAAGGCCATATAATCTGAACTGATATTCAACAGTCAGAACCTTCCCTCCTACAGCACGGAGCCTCATAAAGGCAACCCTCTTTGTCACTGGTCAGCCCCTCTCCACGAGTCGGGTTCCAGAACCTGAGCTGTGAGTGGAAGTGAGTCCATCTATAGGTCTGACCACTTGCCAGCGAGCTCCTGGCTCCAGGGAGGTGCCCTGGTTTCCCTTTTCCATGCAAGGTTTCCTGATGTGGTTGCTGTTCCATTTCATCGAGGGTTCTGATTTGCTTTCAGACTGTCCCCTGAGGCCTGTTTGCCATGAGAGACCTTACCAGGGGCCAATGCCCCAAACAACATAGCAACACAAGGGAACTCAAACCCTTCCACCCCGTTAAGGTGGTGGAAGGGTAATGAAGCCTGTATGTATAAATCTGACGGAGTGTGGATGAAAAATCCTTAATTAATTCAAACTTGTTTTGAAAAATGAATAAAGTTGTATGTTGTACATTCATCCCATCCTAAAAAAAAGTTATAAATAAATAAATAAATCTGACCTTAATGCTCTGAGTGGATAGAAACTTCAGCTTAAGCTATAAAATCACCAAAGTCCCACTCCTTCTACAACTGAACTAATACAAACTAAAAATTCCACAGATTTATTATTAACAAAGCAGCTCTAACTGGACTCTACTAATTGCTTAATTTTTTAAAAATTTCCTCACATCTCTGATGTTCTATAAATGACCACAAACATTTTGGAAGCAACTGATGTTGAGACATCTGAATTATTTAAACTCGACATCAGATCCTTCATCTCGGCTCAGATCCTGCTCAGGTTTTTATGAGCCATAAATTTAGCAGACAGTCTAAATAACCATACAGAGGTTTGATTTAGCTTCACTCTGCTGTTACGGTTGTCAGCATCAAGCTTTGATTATAAATAATTTCCCCCATTTCTTCCTCTGTAATGATTTCCTGATCTTTTTATAGACCCCCCATCCTTTGTGAAAGTACCCCAGCCCGTCGAGGGGCTGAGGGGTAAGGATGTTAGCTTGTACTGCGAGATGAGTGGCTCAGCTCCATTCCAGGTCACCTGGTTCAAAGACAGGAAACCTCTGATGGAGAGCAGGAAGTTTAAGATGGTGAGCGAAGGCAGCTCGGCGACGCTGCATGTCATTGGGATAGAGGCTTCGGACGCCGGCGAATATGAGTGCAAAGTGTCGAACAGTGTAGGAAGTGACAGCTGCAACACGTCCGTTAAACTCAGAGGTCAGTAGAAACTGCGGTGGTCTTAAGCAGATCTTCAGGTCACTTTGTCACTTTGCTGACTGTCCCTTCTGCGCTGTTTGTCTCCTCTCCTCAGAGCCGCCATCGTTTGTGAAGAAACTGTCAAACATGACAGTGATACTGGGAGAGGAGGTGACCCTTATGGCCACTGTTAAAGGCTCTGAACCCATTACTGTGTCCTGGGTTCAGGACAAGGATCACATTCTCAGGGACAGTGACAACAGGAAAATCACCTTTGAAAACAACCAGGTCGCTCTTAAAGTGTTTAAAACTGATGCAACCACAGCAGGGAAATACACATGCCAGCTCAGAAACGATGCTGGGACTGTGGAATGTTTCGCTAACTTGTCTGTTCTAGGTTTGTAAGAATATAATTCTCTCTTTCTCTTTCAGTTTGCTTCATCAAGCCTTCTCCTGCAGGTTTGACTAAAACATGCTCTTCTCCCTCTGCTGTTCCCAGAACCCGCTAAGATCATTGACAAACCCGACGCTCTGAGTGTGACGGCGGGAGACATCGCTGCCCTGGAGGTCAAGGTGTGTGGGACCCCGGAGCTCATCCCTAAGTGGTTCAAAGATGGCGTGGAGCTGGCCTCTGGGAGAAAATACAAGATCTCCTTCTCTCGGATGATCTCCAGCCTGAACGTGGTCAATGCTGAGAAACTGGACTCAGGAGAATACACGTTCGAGGTCATGAACCAAGTCGGGAAGGACCTGAGCAAAATTAACCTGACTGTTTTAGGTTGGTGTTTTCATTCTTTACGCTGGAATAAATATGACTGATGTTGGTCTTCAGATGTTCGAATTGGTGAAGAAACTCAAATGTTTTCCATTGAACTATTGTGATGGATTTGTTTCCCACACAGATAAGATCGTTCCTCCAAGCTTCACCAGGAAGCTGAAGGATTGTGGGATGGTTGTGGGAGAAGCTGCAGAGATGGAGTGTAAAGTATCAGGCTCCCCACCTTTCACCATTTCCTGGTACCACGATGGCGAGGAGATCCAGAGCGGGCCAAACCACGAGGTTTCATTCAGCGACAACAGCTGCACGCTCAGAGTTCCCAACCTGAAGCTGTCGGACTCTGGAGTTTATAAATGTAAAGCTGTCAACAAGGCAGGATCCTGTGAGACTTCAGCCACATTGGCTGTCAAAGGTCTGAACTGCTGATAAATATTTTCTTGCTAGCAGAAGAAAATAACTCAAATATGGTCTATTTATACTTATCTTTTCTTTTACTTTTCTGACTTTAGGTTCAGTTTGTTCAGGTTGGTTCTATTTAAACTGAACTTCCATCTTCTCCCACCATATTTGATTTCTGTGTTTCCTCTCAGAACCTCCATCCTTCGTGGTTCCGCTGCAGCCAATGGAGGCCATGCCCGGCACCAACGTGACGTTCTCAGCTGTGGTGAAGGGCAGCGCACCCCTCAAACTGAAGTGGTTCAGAGGAACCAAGGAGATGCTGCCAGGGAAGGACTGCACCATCGCCCTGAAGGATAACCAAGTCACCCTGGAGCTTTTCAATGTGAACCGATCTCACACCGGAGAGTACACCTGTCAGATCATTAACGACGCCGGGAAGGAAAGCTGTGCTGTCAATCTCTCTGTCAAAGGTCAGTCTGAGAGGAAACAGAAAACAGGTGGTCTAAGGTCAGTTTGACAGGTGCTGTGTCTTAACTCATGGGTTGTAGCCCACATAGACTGTGGCCCACATTGGTCCTATTGGTCCACCAGTGTCGGCTCCATAAACGGCTGTGAAATGAGACGGTCTAGTCTACAGAAGACATATGTTTCTGTGGCCATGCTCTGCCTTGTTACCATGGTGATACATTCATGCAGCATTCAGTTGTTTTTTTTTTAACGTATAACTCCACAAAATTCAGTTTATTAGAAAACGTAAAGGAATAAAAAGCATTAATAATTTAGGTTCAGCTCTGGTATCACTACTTGTAACTGCATTTTATTTGACATCTCATAGCAACAAACGTTCCAGCAAACGGTTTAATTTGTTGATGGCAAAATTAATTCTGGAATATTATTGGCTGCGTAGGATACTCAGATACAGCCTACGTCTTCTGCGTTTTGTCGGCCACATTAGTAGGCACCTACAAATTGGGACAGCCTACAGCGCGGGGCAGTGACGTAAGCGGCCGATAAATGTGTCTGATGTCAGCTGCAACCATGAATTCAGACACAACCCGTGACAGGGTTGTAAAGAACAATCAGAGCTCGATCATTACAGGTTGTAAAGGTGATATAAATAATTAGAAAATATTGAGAGAAGCTGAAACTGCAGAAATGTGATCTTTGGGTTGGTGGCACCGGTTGGTTCTGGTGCCTGTGGAACATGTTATGGGATGGAGATGTGTGGGTATCCTGATCAGTAACTGTGTGAATATTCAGACTAAATATTGTTTGTTTTTGTGTCTCAGAGCCAGCAGCCTTCTCTAAGAAGCTGAAGGACATTTCGGTGGAAAAGGGCAAACCTTTGACCCTCGAGTGTTCCTACACTGGAACTCCAAAGATCACAGTGAGCTGGCTGAAAGATGGTCAGCAGATCTTTGCTTCATACAAGTACAACATCACCACGACAGAAAGCTCCTGCATCCTGGAGTGTCTCAGTACTGACAACAAGGAGGCTGCAGGGCTCTACTGCTGCCAAGTGTCCAACGATGCTGGAAAAGACACGAGTCAAGCTGTCGTGTCCATCCTGGGTGAGTCCTGCTGTTCATTTCTCTTCACATGATAATGTTGACTCAAGGTTTTACTGAAGACTGCTCTGAATCAAGGTTCTGGATTGTGCAGTAACGTCTCTGATCAGCAGGTGTCAGGTCTCAGCTTTGTTTTAACTTCAACAGAGCCGCCATACTTTGTGGAATCTCTGGAGCCTATGGAGGTGACGGCAGGTGACGCTGTGTGTCTGAAGTGTCATGTAGCGGGCACACCTGAGATCAAGGTGTCCTGGTTCAAGGCTGATGGTAAAGTCCGGTCCAGTCCTACTTGCAAGCTGGAGTACTCGAAGGGCGTGGCCTGTTTGAAGCTCAGCAAAGCTACCAAAGCTGACATTGGGGAGTACACCTGCAAGGCAGAGAACAAGATTGGCTCCGCCTCTTCCACCTGCAGACTGAATGTGCTGGGTAACACCTGGTTTCTAACTTACTGAAGGTTTGTACTTGAATCAGGATCTAACTGCTCACTGTTGAGTCTTTGTTTCCTTCAGAGGCCAAAACGCCGCCGTCTTTCCCCAAGAAGATCACAAGTCTTCAGGAGACCGAGGGCCAGCTGGTCCAATTTGAGTGTCGTGTTGCTGGTTCGTCGCCCATCGAGGTGTCGTGGCTGAAAGACGGCGAGCCTCTGACCGAAGGAGGCGAGTTCTCCATGCTGTACGATGACAACACTGCTGTGTTGCAGATCAGCTGTGGAGAGATGAGACATTCTGGAGAATACACCTGCATGGCCTCCAACAGCGTGGGCTCAGCCTCCTGCAGAGCCAAACTCACCATACAAGGTCTGTTCTGGTACCTGGTTCTGTCTGCAGACCTCAGAGTCCGTCCTCTGCACCCGTCTGAAACTGTCCCTTCTTTTCTTTTTGTCACACCTCTGCAGAACCCAGATACGCTCCTGTCTTTGACAGGAAGTTGTCTCCTCTGGAGGTGACCATGGGTGACAGCATTGAACTGGAGTGTCACATGACTGGCTCCGCCCCCATGAAAGTCACATGGTCCAAAGACCATAAAGACATTCGCTCCGGTGGAAATTATAAGCTCAGCTGTGAGGACAACACTCCCCACCTGAGCATTCTGAAGGCAGATAAAGCTGACACAGGGAAGTACTTCTGCCATGTCTCTAATGACATGGGGAAGGACTCGTGTTCGGCTGACATCACTGTTAAAGGTATTTAATCCAGGCTCTCTTCTAAAACCATCTATAAAGGTAGGAAACCACTTCAGTGTTTGCTCCTCTTCGTTTCAGAACGCAAAAACCCTCCAATGTTCACCAAGAAGCCCTCAGAGAACATCGAGGACACGGAGGGCAAGCTGGTGAAAATCGAGGGCCGGGTCACCGGATCCCAGCCCATGTCGGTCAGCTGGTTCAAAGATGACAAGGAGATCCTGACTTCAGACAAATACGACATCAGCTTTAAGAGCAACGTGGCGGTTCTGTGCATTAAGAGCAGCCAGGTGTCAGACAGCGGCAGGTACTCCTGCCACGCCTCCAACGAAGCCGGAAGGACTTCCTGTGATGTCACAGTGGGAATCATTGGTAGGTTCAATGTTTAGTCAAAGTCTGAGCAGTTTTAGTTCCTGTTCTAAAACATGTTTACATTATTTTAATAAAGCAGAAAAAGTTATTTTCTAAGAACATGAACTTTCCGTCCTTTTAGAAGCTTTAGCTCTGATCAAATGTCTGCTTCATTTTTTTTTGTTTGTCAGGTTTCATTTTATCCAGTGTTTGTAACTTGAATTTATTTCTGATTTGTCTGACAGTTTTTTTATCTTGACCCTGGTGGAACCAGCTGAAAACTGTTTTATCTCCTCTGCAGAATCCAAGAAGCCTCCGGTGTTCGACGTCCCGCTCAAAGCGGTGAGCGTAGACGAAGGTGACAAACTGAGCCTCAGGTGTCACGTCTGTGGATCTGCTCCCCTAAAGGTCCAGTGGATGAAGGACAGGAGGGAGCTGACGTCAGCTGGCAGCACCAGGATCAGCTTCTCTGAGGGGACAGCCTGCGTGGACATCAGCTCCGCCTCCAAACACGATGCTGGAGATTACCTCTGCAAGGCTACCAACAACGCTGGCAGCGAATTCTGCAAGGCCAAAGTTACAGTTATAGGTAAAACCTGAACACTGCTAATACAAATACCTTTTTCCAACTACAAGTCTATGGTTACCAGTATTTTCTAGTGGTTTTGAAGAAGTATTGTTGTGTTTCAGAGAAACCAGGAGCAGCTCCACCTCCTGCTGAAGCTCCAGCAGCAGCTCCCACTAAAAAACTGGAGAACCTGTTTTTCATCGAGGAGCCGAAAGCTGCACACGTCACAGAGAGTAAGACGCAAACATGGAGGGAAAACTGTACAATGTTCATAGTCCCTGTCCTAACTGTCCAAACTGTCCACAGAGGGAACTGCCACCTTCATCGCCAAGGTGGGCGGGGACCCCATCCCCAGCGTGAAGTGGATGAAGGGAAAATGGCGACAGCTGACGCACGGCGGCCGCATCTCCATTGAGCAGAAGGGTCAGGAGGCCAAGCTCGAGATCAAAGAGGTGACCAAGTCGGACTCGGGTCAGTACCGATGCGTGGCCTCCAACAAGCACGGCGAGATCGAGTGCAGCGCCGACATGCATGTGGGCGACAAGAAAGTAGCGCCGCAGCTGGAAGGAGACCTGCGAGCTAAACTGAAGAAGTGAGTTTATCAGATCAAACATTCATTCCTCGGCCGCAGAGTCCGTCTTTATAAACTCCTGCTGTCTCACTTTTCTCAGGACACCATCAAAACAGAAGAGTCCACAGGAAGAGAAGGACATCGACATCGTTGAGCTGCTGAGAAACGTAGACCCCAAAGAATATGAGAAATACGCCCGAATGTACGGCATCACAGACTACAGAGGCCTGCTGCAGGCCATCGAGCAGCTCAAGAGAGAAAAGGCTGAAGAAAGTGGAAGACCGGTGAGGCTCGCCTGCTCCACCCAGGCCTTTGTGTTTGTTTGTCTGGACACTTGATTCATGTTGTTGCTGTTGACAGGAAGTGGAACGTGGAGACAGAGAGTCTGACGAGGACATGGCTCGACTGGTGGCCGACCTGCAGAAGAGGATGGAGAGGACGGAGGTCAGGAGGAGTTCACAGTTAAACCCAGTCCATCGGTCCATTTGTGCAAGTTTTTAAAGTTCAAATAAGAACTGTTGACTGAGAGTAAAGTATCTGTGCTGTCTTTGTCTTGTTCCTCCTGCAGCCCGTCACTGTAGTGAAGGACATCTCCAACCAGTCTGTTTTCACCGACGAGGACGCGGTGTTCGAGTGCGAGATCAAGATCAACTACCCAGAGATCACGCTGTCCTGGTACAAGGGCACGCAGAAACTGGACACCGGGGACAAATACGACATCAGCATCAGTGGGGACCGCCACCTGCTAAAAATCAAGAAGTGTCAGCTGTCAGACCAGGGCAACTACCGGGTGGTGTGTGGACCGCACATCTCCAGCACCAGGCTCACCGTCATGGGTCAGTATTGAGGCACCAAACCTTCAAAATCTGTCTCTGAAGACCTGCCCAAGACTCTGAGGTCTTTGTGTGGTGTTGGACTTTAGAGAGCTGTCAGAGGGTGAATGTTCCTCTGTCTGTGTTTCAGAGGTGGAGGTGGAGAAGCACCTGGAGGACACCTCGGGTAAGGAAGGCCAGCCCTGCACGCTGTCTTGTCAGTTGTCCGTCCCTAACGTTCAGGCTCAGTGGTTTAAAAACGGCCTGCAGTTAGAGATGAAGGGCAGGTACTCGTCTGAGGTCAAACACAAGGTTCAGAAGCTTCTGATCCGAGACCTGAAGCCTGAAGACCAGGGCAGATACTCCTGCAGGTACCGACACCTGGAGTCCTCGGCGGAGCTCAGGGTGGAAGGTTCGTACCTGGAGACGTTCCTGTAGACGTGCTGGATTACTAACCTCTTTGAACTCATCAGATTCCATCTCTTTTTTACACTTTCTTCTCGGATGTGTCTCATTTTCTTAATATTCTTCACCGTCATCTTGTAAAAATGTCCTCCATCGTCTCAGTTTTTGACTCCATGGTCCCCCAGCTGCCAGTCATCCCATCACCATCCTTCATCTGATGCTCATTTCTAACCGTGTGGATGTTGTGTTGGAGAAAAGCTGACAGTTTACCCACTCACATCTGTATCTGTTATAGCTGAACAAATTCATTTCACCAAACGCATCCACAACATCGAAGTCCACGAACGGCAATCGGCCACCTTCGAGTGCGAGGTGTCCTTCGACAACGCGATCGTTTCATGGTACAAAGACACCTGGGAACTGAAAGAAAGCCCTAAATACAACTTCAGAAGCGAGGGCCGAAGACATTTCATGGTCATCAAAAACGTGACCATCGAAGACGAAGGTGTGTAGAGCTGCTGGAGCCCCAGAGGTCTCCTGAAAGCCCAGCAGATTGTCTCCTCTTGTGTTGTCTGTGACCTGAGTGTTCATTACTAATCCCATGTAGGCGTGTACTCAGTCATTGTGAGGTTGGAGCCCAGAGGAGAGGCTAAGAGCACAGCTGAGCTTTATTTATCTGCCAAAGGTACAGTTTTTAGTCCAGCTGCACCTTCTGTGCTTCGGTTTTAGTCTCCTGCTGCTTCAGAGTTTAACCCAAACTTTATTCTTTTTACAGAAATCGAATTAGCCATGGTGCCAACAGGTGAGTGTTGCTTCTGTACAACACCTTTAATCAGCAGGCAAAAGTTGCACCAGCAGATTCACATCAATTTATTCTCTAAAAAACAAAAAAAAAACATTTTAGATGTTTGGATTAAAAATATGACTCAGAAAATCAACAAAAAACAAATAAACGTTGAGTCTTGGAGCCACCTGAGGACCATAAAAGACAAAAATTAAAACTTTTAATGTAGTTTTTATCATAAGTGAACCAGACTGATCATTTCTGCTGGTTTCTTTGTTAAAATGAAGTTTAAACTGAAAATTGTTGATGGTCTGTAGATTTTCCGGACTCCTCGGTTCAGAGGCCCGAGGTGCCCTCATCAGTGGAGATCCAAGGTAAGAAGCATTTTACTGCAGAGACTCGAAACTCAAAGTCCCTCCTGGTTTTTATCGGGGCTAACGGTTGTTTGTCTTTTAAAGAATCCACTGAGTCCTATCAGTTTGAAGAAAAGATGGAACAGAGAGGTAAACAGAAAGAAAACATTTAGGATAAAACATCTGTTCTAAACTAAAAGTTTTTTCACAAGAGGAACTAAAACATTTCTGTTCTTCTCCACAAGAATCATCTGAATATTCCTTTCAGTACGAAGAGGAAGTGCAGCAGAAAGGTAGATCCTTTATCACCACATAAACATGCGGAGAAACGGCTTCTTTCAGACCTGAACTAATGAGGATAAAAACAGATTCTGTGTCTCAGATTATTAAAGATCAGCTGATTGAAGTATTTCACTCAGATCCTTCTCTAATCCTGACCCTTCTGCTGGATTTGATGATGATGATGTTTGTTTGACGTGTTTGTCTTTGTCTCCTGTCCTTCCTGTGGTGGGTTCTCCTTCAGTGGAGGTTCAGAGCTGGACTGAGGAGACCAGAACCCAGCAGGTTTTACAGATCGAAGGTACTGACTTCTTTAACAACCTCTTTAAATCTGCTCTCAGGGTTAATCTAACTTAACCTCTTGACTTCTCTAACAGTTTCTTTCTTTTTTAACATTTCTACAACTTTTGGATCCAGCAGGTTTTTCTAACAATGTGCTTCTGATAACATAAAGGTGTCTCAACATGATGATGATGATTGTCTCTGTCCTTCGTGTCTTTCAGCTGCCAGAGTTGCTGTGGAGGAAACAGTGGAGACCAGGAAAGTAGAACTGAGGCAGGAAATCCCATCTAAAGGTAAGATGTAGTGGAACCTAAAAGTGCTGTAGCTAAATATCCTGAACGTCTCTGTTCATCTGCTTTAAACCAGTCAGACAAGAGTCAAACAACCGTAGTGAGGGTAGGGAGCAGCTGGAACACTGAAGCTGAGAGAGCTGGAGGTCCTGAAGGTGGATGAGCTGAACTTTGAGCATTAAATCATCTAAACAGACGAGTGTCAGAGGAGAGACGGGTGGACAGAGGAGGGACAGGTAAACAGAGGGAGGGACAAGTGGATGTTTGGTTTGAAGACGCTGGAGGTGGCAGAGATGAAGATGACAGAAACAACCACAAAGATAAAAACAACAAATCAAAGCTCAGGTTTGGAGACAGACGTTTGTGAGATGAGCTTGAGATGGTCAGGACACACAGGAGGGAAGGAGGACACATTGGACCATAGATGATGAATGTGGAGCTTGAAAAGAGGCTCAGAGAAGGTTGATGAGGGAGGAGCTTCAGTTAGAGACTGTGGTCTTAGTCCTCACAGCTGAGGGTCTACATGTAGGTCTTTGGTGGTCCCTTGAAGGGTCCAGACAGGTGCAGAGTGTTGCAGTAGTCTCTGGTCTTGGTCTTGTTTTAACATCCTTCTTCTTTTTAAATCTGTAAGTTGAGAAGAAGCCTGAGGAGAAGCCGACACATCAGAGAGGTACAGACTGGATCCTGGTTTAGTTCTGATGAAGACCGGTTCGTTAAGGTTCCACACTCTGACATCAGGTTTCTTCTTACAGAACTGGAGGTCAGGGAGCTAGTGGAGGAAAAGGTACCTGTAGTTTCAATCCCAGAGAAGAAAGAAACTCCAGCTCCCAAAGGTATCATTTTCACATCCATGTTCTTACAGTCACTGTTCCCTCTGGGCCGGTGCGGTCCGGTTCTGATTCAGTTTTTTTAGTTAATGCTGTTCTAACGTGTCCAGAACCAGAAGAAGGGAAGAAGCCATTTGTTGCAACTTCACTGCCAGCTGAGAAACCAGAGCTGCCAACTAAAGGTCAGTACTTCTTCTCTATGTTCAGGGACCTGCAGCTAAGAACCTCTTCTGGTTCTGTTTGGTTCTGTTGGTTCTGTTTGGTTCTGTTGGTGTTAGTTTTTATGTCGGATTGTTGATAATCTTCTTCTTCAGTCTTTGTCTTCAATGCTTTCAAGAACTTCTTGAAGCTCTTTAGACGCTAACATCAGCTCATGTTTGTGTTGAAGATGAGTCCAAACCTCAGGTTCCTGCAGAACCCAAAAAGATGGAGAGAGCAGAACCAGAACCAAAGCCTAAACCTGTTCCAGCTCCAAAGGCAGAACCAGAAGTGAAACCTGCTCCAGCTCCAAAGGCAGAACCAGAACCAAAGCCTAAACCTGCTCCAGCTCCAAAGGCCGAACCAGAAGTGACCCCGGTGGAACCTCCATCCAAAGGTAAATCTGTATTCTGTATTCAGGTCCGACTGTTTCTCTTCTGTCTTCAGCTTCAAACATTGAAGCAACTCTTGAACGGTTCTGACCCGTTGTGTTTGATCCAAAACTATTTGAATATCACTTTAAGCCCCCAAAGAGGCTCCAAAGACTAAACCAGAACCGGCCCCAGTACCAGTACCAAAAGAACCTGAGAGAAAAGGTACAGAACATGTGTCTGGACTTGTTCTTCGTCATCAGCCTCTAACTCCTCTGTCCATGAGTGCTGGGTGGTCTTCATGTGTGTGTTCAGGCCTAATAAAGTTCTGGATCTTTAAACCCAGAAACTGATCCATGAACGGTTCTGTTTGTGTCCCATAAACCTCCTAACATCTTTCGCTGAGTCAGAGCAGCAGCTTCTGCTGACTGTAGAACTTCATAACATCAGAACCATCTTTTTTTAAACTTCCAGAAGAACCACAGAAGAAGAAGGAGGTGGTTCCTCCTCCACCTCCTCCTGTTCCACAGAAGGTCCAGAAAGTTCCAGAAGAACCACAGAGAAAACCAGTTAAAGGTAGGTTCATCAAACACAAAGATTAACCTCTTCAGCTCTTCTCTGCTTCTGTAAAGTCCAACACCTGTCTAATGTCTGTCCAGTGTCTGTCCAACACCTGTCTAATGTCTGTCCAGTGTCTGTCCAACACCT
>JARVJO010000061.1:2632775-2644326 GCA_031762555.1 Cynodonichthys magdalenae
AAATCCAAAGATCAGACCAGGTCAAAACCAGACTTCCCCAAGAATTAGACCAAATCCAAAGATCAGACCAGGTCAAAACCAGACTTCCCCAAGAATCAGACCAAATCCAAAAATCAGACCAGGTCAAAACCAGACTTCCCCAAGAATTAGACCAAATCCAAAGATCAGACCAGGTCAAAACCAGACTTCCCCAAGAATTAGACCAAATCCAAAGATCAGACCAGGTCAAACCCAGACTTCCCCAAGAATTAGACCAAATCCAAAGATCAGACCAGGTCAAACCCAGACTTCCCCAAGAATTAGACCATATCCAAGAATTAAACCATGTCAGACCCAGACTTCCTCAACAATCAGATAATTTTCAAGAATCCGACCTTATCCGACCTAGACTTTCCCAAAAATTAGACCCTATTAGACCTGGATTTTCTCATGAATCAGACTGTATCAGACCCAGACTTCTTCAAGAATCAGATCATATCCAAGAATCAGACCAAATACAACCCATACATCCCCAAGAATTAGACCACATCCACAAATCAGATCATGTCCAGCCCAGACTTTCACAAGATTTAGACTATATCCAAGAATCAGATCACATTAGACCCAAACCTCCTCAAGACTCGGGCCATTTCCAAGAATCAGACCATATCCAACCCATAATTCTTCAGGAACACAAAGCTCTAAAACCAGAAGACCAGAGGACTGACTCAACCAAAGAGGGTCTCTTCTTTCAGGAAGCTTCCAGAGGTACAGAGATGGAATCTGTCACTGATCACATGTTTCTGATCTGAGCACCAAACCTCACCATCTTGTTGGATCCATAGTGCTGTCGTGGTTTCAGGGGTTCCATGTCATGTCACCCATTCTGTTTGGGCACAAACTGTTTTCACTGTGACAAGCCATCATTCTTTCAGTGACCATCTAAACCGGCACAGTTAATGTTGGGTTTTTTCTCACTGTTTTTTTCCTAATTCTGTTTGTTGTGTCAGCCATGTTTTACAGGCAACAGTAAGGTGAGGTTGTTTGGTCTTCCGGGTGTTTTTTTTCTTTGTGGTCTCTGAGTGGTTCAAGATTCAGTCTTTATGTGGGTCTGACTGATGTCTTCTTTTATCTCCAAGTTCCTGAAAAGGAGAAGGAGTCTCCAGCACAGGTGAAAGAAACAAAACCTGCTGCTCCTAAAGAAGGTACATGGCTTCTTATTTGTCTCTTTAACCTCAAAATCTTTATCTTAGATGACCAATCAAAGGAAACCCATGGAAATCAAATAATGTGGTCTTAAATGTAGACTAACAGCATGAGATGTGGTCTTTGGGCTCCAGGCTCTCAGATGAACAGGTTGTTGAGGTATTTGTGTTTATTTACTTTCTGTGCTTTTAAAGAGAGCAAACCAAAAGCTGCTGTAAAAGTTCTTGAAGCTGCAAAACAACCAAAAGTCCCTGAAAAACGAGCTACTCCACAAGAAGAAACAAAGCCAGGTATCCAGACAAACAACACAAGACAAATATGTGTGTTTTAGTAAAAGGTGACAGAACTTTAGGTTCATCTTTTCTTATATTTGAAGTGACGAAGCCACAGCCTGCTGCTAAGGCTGAAGAACCAACCAAAGTGGCTCCAGAGGAGACGAAACCAGCTGTGGTGGAAAAAATAACTCCAGTTACAGGTAGAGGTCATTAAAGGCCTCGCATCTTCTTTCTTCTTTGCAAATATCTTTAATAATGTGGGTCAGTTTGACCTTTGACTTATGCAGACCCTCTCTGCTGTGCTGCTGTTCTAGTCACGATGAACATCTGTAAACATAATGTAGCTAAACTTTATTACAACTTCTCATGGTTTTCAGTCTTTCTTCTTACTGTCCAGCTAAATCATCTGGTTCTCAACCCCTCTGCTCTGCATCTTTATTACAGATGTCCTCCTCCTCTGTCTCAGAGTGATTAAAATTGAAAACATCTCGTCTCTTCTTGGTTAACTAGTCATTCAGTTGTAACTAATGACCTACTTTCTGAACTGTACTTCTGTTTTAGATGAAACCAAAGGACCGGTCCAGGCACCAGGAGGAGTCCAGAAAGGTAAGACCTCAGAACCTCCAATCAGCAGCACCTGAACACTGTTGGGTGGGGGTGTAATGGTACAGGTATTGGTACAAACAGGTCACTGGAACATTTGTGTTTTTTAAACATGAACGTTTTGTTCCCAGCCAGTACAGACAAGGATCAGTGGAACATCTAAAGCTCTACTCTAAAGCAAAGCAAGAACGACTAGTTTAGATCAAACACAGGAGCTTCAAACCCTTTTGATTCAGAACATTTATCTGTGATTTATGGCAGCAACGAAGAGATGAGAGGCGGCTGTACGGCAGGCCACATGTGTCATAAATCACATGCTTTAACACATCTATGGCAAGCCTTTTATTTAATATCAAGTAATTTTCTCACACGAGTCTTAACTAGATGAGAGTCTCAGTGTGAGTGTTGAACAGTTTTCACATTAGATGTTATTCACTTCTGCACTATTTTATATTTGCATCAAGTTTAGGCCAAGTATTTAGAAAAAGACTTGGTTTATGTTTTGTTTATTGTTAATGTTTTCTACAGATACTCACCAACATACCAAACCATGACTCTGGCCCACCGTTACACCCCCAAACTGTACATATACAGTATATACATCACTAACTGGTTCTGATTGACTCAATACAGCGTCTTTCAAAAGAAATGTTAACGTTTGATTTTAACAAAGATCATATTAACATTTAGGAGAATATAACTTTTATGTTTATTTAGATAATGACTCTGTTTTTGTTCAAACATTGTTAAAACTTCCTGATAAGAGCCAGAATTTCTTCTTTTGTAATTTCACACTCGGTGTATTTTCTAGTTTTACACGTTTTGTGAGCGTTTGTGTAATTGTGATGTCAGTCCAATGTCTTGAAGTAATGTCAGACCTTTGCTGCCTTAGAACTGGTTCTGCACAAAAAGGGTAAAATCCATGTGGAGGAGGAGGGAACATTTGAGATTCCCACCTTGAAGAAAACGACTCGAGTCATGAGGGAAGTGGAAGAAGAGCATGAGGTTGTCACGCTGAAGAAGATCCCATCAGTTCCATCTAAAGAGCCTGAAGAGGAGAAAAAACCTCAGAAAGTCACCCAAACCACAGTTTTCCATGTCGAGGAGATGGTGCACGAAGAGGAGGCTGTTGAGTTGTCCGTGCTCACCAGGACGACGGTGGAGGAGAGGAAGCCTCGAGACAAAGCTGAAGTGGTGAAAAAGCCAGAGGTTGTTAAAGCTAAAGCTGAGGAAGACAAAGAAGCTCCTAAAGCTGCATGGACTCGCCAGAAACCCACGCCTAAAGATGAAAAACCAGAAGACAAGATTTCTCTAAAGAAAACTCCGAAAGCACCAACACAAGAGGAACCCGCCCCGTCTGATGCAGCCCTAAAAAAAGTCAAAAAGTTGCCTCTAGCTGAAGCTGAACCAGAAGTAGTCAAACTAAAACCCTTTGAGAAGCCTCGTAAACCTTTAGAGGAACCAGAGAAGGACAAGAAGGAGAGGCCCGACAGAGACACTGTTCCTTTCCAGAAGGCAGAGAGGATCCCCAGAGAGGTGGACTCTAAGGAACCGGCACAGAAACCTGAGGAGCCACCTCCTGAGATAACGGAGCCTCCTCCCAAGGTGCCTAAGCCAGCTGACAAGAAGAAAACTCCAGAGAAGGAGTCAGAGGAGGTCAAACCACCTATCAAAGGGAAGAAGATCTCAGTGGCTGAACAGGAGAAGGAGGAAGTCAAGCTGAAGCCCATCTCCAAACCTTCAAAAGAAGCTGCAGAGCCTGAGAAGAAACCTACAGAAGAGAAAGAGAAGAAACCACTTGATGACCTTCAGCGGCGTCGCACAAGTCCTGTTGAAAAAGCAAAAGCTAAAGAACCAGAAGCTCGGCCAAAGAAACCTGAGGTCCCAGAGGTTTCAGAGAAAAAACCAGAGAAACGACAGGAGGTAGAAGAAGGTCCGGGAGAAAAGACTACTCCTGCTCTGGTCCCTGCTAAGAAACCTGAGAAGATGGCTGAGGAGCGCAAACCTCTGGAGCTAAAGAAAGGAGTCATACCCAAGAAGAAGGAGGAGAAGGAAGAAGTGGCTCTGAAGCCGGTGGGACAGCTCAAACAGACTCCATCTCCTAAAGTCGACAAGCTCAAAGAACTGGAGGCAGTCCCAGCTGAGAGGAGACCAAGTGTGGAGAAACTCAAAAAGGTTCCAAAAACCGTTTCACCCAAAGACTCGACTGAAGCCGTGACTCTTAAAAAAGTTCCAAAGAAGCCATCACCAGAAGAACCGAAGGCTGCAGAACCAGCAGAGCCCGATAAAGGCAAAGTTCCCCTGGCAAAGGAAGTCTCTCCTGGAGCCGTACAGATGAAAAAGGTCTCCACCCAGCCAGAGGAGGAGGTGTTTGAGGAGGAGTTTGAAGCACAAGAGGAGGCGGAGCTGGAGGGAGAGGAGGCGTGGGGCTGGGAGCTGGTTCCTCGGGACAGTTATGGCTCTGAGGACTGGGAAGGTGAAGAGGAAGAAGGTGCTCTGGAGGTTCCGGGGGTGACCAGGAGAGGTGAGATGGTGGATTATCAAACGTGTGGCTGGTGACCAAGAACCACCTCCCATCATGGCTTGAATCATTTCCACCATAACGCCTCCATCTCCACCGCACCATGCCGTCACTGTCATGTGGTTTACTCCATCGTTGATCCTCCATCATCATTCTTTGTGTCGTCATCTTCATCTTGTCCTGACATCTTCTGCCATTTCAGTATTATTCCATTCTGTTAGCCATCATGTCTCATGTCATCTTTAACTCATGTTTGTCTCCTAATGAAAGCTGTGAAGTTTTTATTATTCATCACTCTGCTCCTCATTTTACTGTCATTACTTCATGAGAGTCAGCTCACATCTTTAAATCCATGAAACCATCAGCGGCATGCCGTCTCTGTTTCTGAGCATGAAAGAGTTAACTTGTTGTTTGTGAACAGAGGGACAACCAGCAGAGGAGGCAGGAAGAGGTCGAGGCAGAGGCCTGAAACGTAAGTGTCATCTTCAGGAAAGTCCTTCCAGACCCTTTAAATCAGAGTCCTCTGATCGGTTTTAAATTGTGTTCCAGCCAAGCAGACCCCTTCTCCTGGAGAGGGCAGGGGGCGTGGCCTGAGGCCTGGTGGGAGAGGCCCAACACCTCCAGAGGAACCGTTTGCAGGCTTCAAACTGAAAGCTGTCCCCCTGAAGTTCATCAAGAAGCTTCAGGACATCGTGCTCCAGGAGGCCGAGTCCATCGGCTCTTCTGCTGTGTTTGAGTGTGAGGTCTCGCCCTCCACTGCCGTCACTTCCTGGATGAAAGACGGCGGTAATCTGCGTGAAAGTCCCAAGCACAAGTTCACCTCTGATGGCAAAGACCGTAAGCTGCACATCATTGATGTCCAGCTGTCTGACACCGGTGAATACACCTGCGTGGCTAAGAACGCTGGCAAGGAGATTACATGCACCGCCAAGCTCATAGTTGAAGGTATCTTTTTAAAGTTTTAGTACAACTAAAGACTTTACCTTCCACTCATAAAATGGCTCATTTCTTTGCATCTCCTCAGAGCTTCCTGTAAAGTGGATCAAAGAACTTGAAGAGGAGACATCAGCAATAAAGGGCCAGCCCATTTACATGACCTGTGAGCTGAACAAAGAGAGAGACGTGGTCTGGAAGAAGAACGGAGAAGTCCTGAAAAAGAAGGAGGGCAAGATTCAGATCAACATCATCGGCATGCAGCACGCCGTGACCATCCAGGGCTCGGCAGAAGAGGATGCTGGTTGTTACTCGTGTGAAGTTTCTGGACAGGAAGACGTCAAGACCTCCACAAATGTCAAAGTGATCGGTAAGATAGAAACAGTCAGTTTGAAGCTTAAAGCTGAGGGAGACGTCCTGCGGAGGTTTGTCCACCTCTGAACCAGGCGTGTTGGAGCAGAGAAACTACTGACACATGCAGGATATAGAGTCAGGGTGGTGTAGCCATTTGTACTTATCTTCTATCGTCCAAACCCACAGAAAGTACATTTACAAAACTAACTGGCAAGTTTGAAATAACAACTTAAACAAAATGTGTGCATGATCCAGCTGTGGCTCGAGAATCAAAAAGTGATTGTTTGACATCAGAAACATTTCATTACTGCGACACCTCATGGTTCTCCAGCTGAGTCTAAGCACAAACAGGAAGTACAAAGACAACAAAACAAACATTGACATGAACAACACTGCCCCCTGGTGACCAACACTCCCAACTACACAGAACTTTACATTGAACTAAACTGAACAAGCAGAACAGAAATCAGGTTTATTCACAAACGTCTTTTCTTACAAATGCATTCAAACAAACTTTATGCTTAAAGCCTTTAAAGAGGTATTTAAAAAAAATAATGTAAAAAAGTTACCTCTAGCTACAAATTTAAATCAATGAAATCCCTTAGAATTAGTCTGATTTTGTTTTCTTCTGATGGATCCTGACTGATGTTTTCCTCCAACAGAAATTATCAAAGACTGGATCGTGAGACCTCTTAAAGACCAGCACGTGAAACCAAAAGCCACGGCGACATTTAAGTGTGAGCTCTTCAAAGACACTCCCAACTGGAAGTGGCTCAAAGGAGAGAACGAGGCCACGCCGTCGGACAAGATTGAGATCAAGAAGGATGGAAAGGAGCTGACTCTGACCATCAAGAACTGTCAGCCAGACGATGTGGCGGATTATTCCTTGGAAGTGGAAGGACGTGTCTACACAGCCAAGCTAACTCTAGGAGGTTCCTATCTTTTTCATCCTTGTTCTTCTAATGCTGTGTATTTTGTGTCTGTGTTTTATGTCTGCGTTGTGACACGTGTCTGCAGAGCGGGAGGCTGAGATCCTGAAGCCCCTGGCCAGTGTTGAGGTCATAGAGAAGGAAGACGCCTCGTTTGAGACGGAGATATCTGAGGAAGACGTCCCAGGAGAATGGAAGCTCAGAGGAGAAGTTTTGACCAGATCTCCTGTACGAACAGGGTTCTTTCATAACGTTTCACAGCACGCATTAAGAAGCTAATATTCCTTATCTTTAAACATTAATGTGATTCAATCATCAGACCTGCGACATCCAGATGGAAGGCACCGTGCGTAGGCTCACGCTGAAGAACTGCCAGCTGGATCAGGCCGGAGAAGTCTCCTACCAGGCTCTGAACGCCGTCACAAGCGCCATGTTGAATGTCAAAGGTAAGAGGTGGTCCGGTTCCCAGGAAAACCAGGGCGTACCCTGATTCTTGGATCATAACCATAAGAATGAAGGTTTAAGGCCTGTGGAGAGTCAAATAAAGCTCTAAAGCAGCGTGGAAGCAGACCTTACCAGGGTTGACCAATGAAGTTTGATGCAGGATCTTATTTTCCGGCTGGTTTTCAGTTGATCTGTTTGCCTTCTCTTTGAAACGTGTAAACGTGCCCGTTGGCCTGATTTGGTTTCTGTGTGAATGTCTCTTTGTGTCTCGAGGATCAGGGTTGAGGTTTCAAGAAGTCACATGACTTTAGCTTTATGAAAAAGAAAAGTTTAGAAACTGATTTAATGTTTGAAGAGCAGCAGAAGACTGAGGCTCCTCGTCACACGAGAAAGACAAAGAGGGTCACATGAAGATTTGCTGCAGACGACTTGATCCCAGCTGGACAGAAGGTAAAGAAATTCTACCCTGGACTCAGGAGTCTGAACCGAAGCAGATGACGTTCCTTTGCTTTACCCGAAGATCTCTGCAACATGACTTCTATCCTTTCATTCAGGATGAGATGGGATGTAAAACTGGCCTCTCGCTGGTCAAAGTTCTGTTGTTTTGTTGTTGATGTCTTGTCCCTGTGTTGTCCTTCAACCAGAAATCCAAATGGACTTTGTTGTCCCGCTGAAGGACGTCTGTGTGCCTGAAAAGAAACAGGCTAAGTTTGAATGCACCATCACAAAGGATGTCACTAAGGTCATGTGGTACAAAGGGGCTGACATCGTCACCCCCGACCAAAAGTACGACATCATCGACGATGGAAAGAAGCACATGCTGGTCATAAACTGCTGTGAGTTTGATGATGAGGATGAATACATGATTGAAGTTTTGGGCAAAGCGTCCAAAGCTAGACTGACGGTGGAGGGTAAGTGCTGGGCTACCGTTACCGGACCAAACGGTGGAACATTTCTGAGTGTCTCCCCTCAGGTGCTTAACTCATGTGGACATGTTTTATTAACACATTTGTAGGTATCAGGCTCAAATTTATCTCGCCGTTAAAGGATCAAACGGTAAAGGAGGGTCAAACAGCTCGCTTTGAGCTGGAGCTCTCCCACGATAACATCCCTGTCACCTGGTACAAGAACGATGTGAAGATCCACCCGAGCAGAGCTGTCGTCACCCACGTGGACGGAAAGAAACACGTTCTAGAGATAAAGGATGTGACTCTAGATGATATCTGTCAGATTAAAGCTGAGGCCAAAGGAATTCCTTCCATGGCCAACCTGACAGTTATAGGTAATCCAAGAACAATCACCTGTCCTCTTCTGTCCTCTGTGTCTTTCTTCTCCACAGTGCTGTGTTCAGAGTGTCCATGTTTGTCTGTAAAGGTCTTTCTGTGTGGTATTTTCTCATCTGTCCTCACTGTGTGGTTCCATACATATGTCCCACATGTCTGGAGCGTCACCTACACTGTCCCCCTTTCAGAGGGAGATCCTTACTTCACAGTCAAGCTGCAGGATTATACTGCAGTGGAGAAAGACAACGTGCTTCTAGACTGCGAGCTCAGCAAAGACGTGGACGTCATGTGGTACCACAACGAGGCCGAGGTCAAGGCCTCTAAGACGGTGGCCATCAAAGCAGAGGGCAAACGCAGAACCCTGGTCATCAGGAAGGTCGGAGACAAAGACAGAGGACAGTACGTGTGCGACTGTGGGACAGATAAGACCACAGCAGAGCTTCACATTGAAGGTAAAGACTCCGAGGTGTTGAAGCACCGTCAGCCGTCCTGGATGCACGTCTTCACCTGCTCCATCTAACTTCACCTCATGTCCTCAGAGCTTCTCCTGCACTTTGTTCTATTTGAAGTGTCTTTTTGTTGCCATCATTTCTTCATCCTCATTTCATGTGAAAGAAACACACTGCGGTCTGTGGACTAGTCTGTAGTTCTTCTGCAGCTGTCTCCTTGTTCCATGTGTTCTAACAAAGACTCTTATTCACCGTTGTTCCTGTGCAGTGGTTCCATAAAGAACCTGATGGGTCATTATAAGAGCCGTCTGGTTGTTTACGGCCCTGTGCTTCACTCACCACCTGCTGAAGGAGCAGAACCTCCAGCATCTCTCTGTGTGTCAGTCTACCATCATTGTCTGGTGTCAACACGTCTGTTCCATGTTTTATGTCTGAATATCCTCATTAAGCCTGTGTTTTCTTGAACCTCAGCTCGCCACATCAAGGTGGTTCGGCCCATGTATGGCTGTGAGGTGTTAGAAGGAGAGACGGCTCGGTTTGAGGTCGAGCTCAGTGAGGATGATGTTCACGGCCAGTGGAAACTAAACGGAGAAGTCCTCAGTCCGTCTGCTGTACGTCCCAATAAGTCTAACCTGCAGTTAAATTCTCTTTGATTTAATAAACTGAGACTTTTGTAACGAGTCAGGTCTTCTTTGACTTGGTAAAATGAATTAGTGAATCTGCCCAGTCATCAGTGTTTTTGCTGACTTGCTGAAGTTTGTTGGCCGCCTGCAGGATGTGGAAATGGTGGAGGATGGAGCCAAACACACTCTGGTGTTGTACAACTGTAAAGTTCCTCAGTCAGGCGAGCTGGTGTTCACCGCCGCCAACGCCAGGTGTGCTGCTAACCTGAAAGTGAAGGGTGAGCTCCTCCTCCTGCAATCTCCCAGCTCAGCACATGGAGCTCCAACAAGTCTTTGAAATGTGTTTTTTATTGCCAAGAAAACAAGAGTTAATCAAATGTAAAAGTGATTTACAGTTTTTGAATCAGGGGTAAATGTTACATTTAAACACCTGATCATATTATTTTTAGAACATCAGGGTCTGTATTTGTACCAAACCAAACTTCAGCTGTTCTTTTCCTGAGAAATGGACCTCGACGGTAACTCTGTATGTCTGAACCAACAGAGCTTCCCGTCTCGTTCATTACGCCGCTGGCTGACGTGCACGTGTACGAAAAGGACGAGGCTAAGTTTGAGCTGGAAATTTCTCGAGAACCCAAAAGTTTCCGTTGGCTGAAGGGAACTCAGGAGTTGTCGAATGATGATAAGTTTGAAATCTTAGTAGATGGTAACCGACATGCTCTTATTTTGAAATCTGCCCGATATGAAGACGAGGGCAAATATATGTTTGAGGCTGAAGACAAGAGAACGTCTGGAAAACTGGTTATTAAAGGTAAAACAAGTTGGAGCCTCTGTTTTTACTTGATTTTTCTTTTCCCATAGGAAGAATGTGGTGTGAACATAATAAATAAATACCTTTCAGTGATAAAAACACTTTTAAAAACCAGGGATCTCAAAGAATCTGCAGCTACTTTGAACACTTTAAATCTGTCTTTTGTCAGGTATCCGTCTTGAGTTTATCAAGCCGATAAAAGACGTGACTGTAAAGGAGCGTGAAACGGCACAGTTCAGCGTGGAGCTCTCTCATGATAAAATACCAGTAGTGTGGTACAGAAACGATGTCCGGCTGCACCCCAGTAAGGTGGTGCACATGTCGGAGGAAGGAAAGGTCCACACGCTGGCCTTTAAGGAGGTCACGCTTGATGACACCTCCATGATTAAAGTTGAGGCTATGGGAAAGAAGTCAGAAGCCATGTTGACGGTTCTGGGTTAGTATGGTCTTCTAGTTGGATGTTGCAGTTTTCTGTGACAGTTCTCAGTAAATACTCACCTCTGATCTTTTTAGAGGTGACCTTCCTCTAACGTTCTGTGTCTGTGGTTTGAGCTCATTATCACGGGTGTCTTCTTGCAGAGGGCGACCTCTACTTCACAGTGAAACTCCAAAACTACACCGCCGTGGAAAAGGACGAGGTGGTCTTGTCCTGTGAACTAAGCAAGGCCGGCGGCGAGGTCAAATGGTTCAAAGACGGTAATGAGATCTTTCCGTCCAGGAACGTTCTCTTCCAGTCCGACGGCAGGAAGCGCACGTTGGTCATCAAGAGGGCGGCGAAGAAAGACATGGGAGCGTACGCCTGCGACTGTGGCACCGACAAAACCACCGCAGACCTGACCATCGAAGGTAACCCCTCACCCAGAATCTGTCAGGACTACAGAACCAGGCCCCGCCCACCACCAAAACCCCGCCTCCATCTGGACTGCTGTTCATTTTTTCTCCATCCTCCATCTTTGTGTCCTGTACTGTTTACCTGTTGTCAGGTTTTTGAGTTTCACTCAGTGTTTCTGTAAGTCGTTCTAAATAAGAGCGACAGCCTCTTGTCCAACCTGCCTTCATGTCCACTTCCTGTCTTCATGTCCACTTCCTGTCTTCATGTCTTCTTTCTGTCTTCATGTCTTCTTCCTGTCTTCATGTCCAC
>JARVJO010000061.1:2644426-2656619 GCA_031762555.1 Cynodonichthys magdalenae
CCACTTCCTGTCTTCATGTCTTCTTTCTGTCTTCATGTCTTCTTCCTGTCTTCATGTCCACTTCCTGTCTTCATGTCCACTTCCTGTCTTCATGTCCTCTTCCTGTCTTCATGTCCACTTCCTGTCTTCATGTCCACTTCCTGTCTTCATTTATCTCCTGTCCCTCCCACACCATCATCAAACTGGAGAGTCCATTCAGATTCAGCCTGGCTTTGGTTTTCTCTAACATCTGTTTGCGCCTCCACAGAGCGCGACATTAAGGTTACCCGCCCGCTGTACAGCGTGGAGGTCACAGAGACTGAGACCGCCATGTTTGAGACAGAAATCTCTGAGGATGACCTCCACGCCATCTGGAAACTGAAGGAAGAGACGCTCCACCCGTCTGCTGTAAGACAACACTGAAAACACCAGGAAACAAAAACAGCAAACTAAAAGCAACGTGGTTCACATAAATCTGTCTCCTTTAAGTGGAGCAACACCACTAACTTCCTTTATTTGTTCAAAGGCTCCGCCCCTTTTTGGGTTAAAACAAATTCTGTTTATTTATTGATTTTGTGCCTTAAAGGTTCTGTGTTGTATTTTTCTCAGTGGAATGAATTAAAATAGACCAGTTGTTTTATTTATCTTTAAACAGAGAAAGTCAACAAAGGTGTGTTGCTTCAGTTTAGATTAAATAATGAACTTAATTTAAAAAGTCAAAGCATTAACGAGTTATGTGGTTAGTTAGTTATGAATAACTGAAAACTGTTTTTCAAAGGCTTAAAAAACAAAATATAGAAAAAGATTATTGATACAGTTTCAGAGAAAACATATTCATATCAAATGTAGCTAACTGAGGAAATAATTCAAGCTAAAAAATAGCGGAGCTTTTTGTTTAGGCCAAAAAGGGGCGGAGCCAGTTCTTAGTCTAAGAGCCCAGAGGTGTTGCTCTGATGAACAGTTTCTTCAGTCCAGTTCTATTGGATCTTAATGTGAACACACTGTGTGACATTTGGGTGAAGTGAACTGTAGATGTTTGTCTTCAGGACGTGGAAATGAAGGTGGAAGGAGCCCGACACACTCTGACCCTCTACAACTGCAGGAAGGACATGGCTGGAAGTGTCCACTTCTCAGCAGCAAATGCCAAATCTACAGCTCAGCTCAGAGTCAAAGGTGAAACAAACGGACAGTTTGGATTCAGTAAACCAGGTTCAGGACTCAGGTTCATCCAGTTCAGCTGAGAAAAGTTGAACTTAAGTGATTTTGTTGCGTATAGATTTCTCTGATTTTACTTCTTGTTACCTTTGGTAAGATTAGGGTTAAGTTATTTAGCTGACAGGACCAAATGGACCCACAGAACCACATAACTTTGGGTAATCTTTGTCAGCTTCTACAATCCAGAGTTACATTTGCAAACGTCACTGATGTTGACCCGGTTCAGAGACGGTTCAGACTACAAAGGACCCTCAGCATTCTGCCAAATTAGTTACAAAATGGTTTAAGGACAACAGCATCTATTTCTTGAAGCAAACAGTGAAGCTGAAGAATCGGCCAACAAACCTGAATGATTCCATCAGTTTTATCCGGAGGAAGAGGAACAAATTGATCAAATTGCACTCAGAACGTGAGCTGAATTCATTTAGAAACCTGGAATAAGTTTCTAGTCTGCTGTTGTATAATTTTAGGCTAAAAACAGCCTAAAAAACTGCAAACGTTGGTAGAAGCCATGCGCCTGAACTTTTACCACCATAGAAACTTGTGACATGCTTGAAGAGTCAAAAACTGAATGTTTGTAGGACTATTTGTTGCTCTTTTAATGAATCTTGGCAAAGCAAAGCATTTCATTCAGCAGCTGAAGAAGATGAGGCAACATTTAAAGACGTCACATCAGTCGATGTGAAAATGTGTCCCTAACAGAGGCTGCATTCATGTAGGTTTTTTAATACTCTACTAACTGACATGTCTGGGGTCTTGTGGATTACAAAGTCCACACGTCCGGTAACTTGATCAAATTTTGTAATCCACAAGAGTTTTAAAATTGAATGCTCAAATCTTCACCTGAGCCCCCTTGGCTTGAGGCTGCAGGGGGCTCTCCATCTTCTATCCTCTTCTCATACTTTTTATTGTTTTTCATAGAACTCTGAACTTTCTTGTCCACACTTTTATACTCTGAATGAAACGGATCTGCTACTTGTTTTTACATCAAACTGCTTTAAGAAGTTGTTTTTGGTTCAGAAGATGTTGCCTGACACAGTAAGGTTGAGGTCCCCATCAATTGGTTTTTGTTTGATTTTATGTCATTGAAAAAAATGGTGTTTTTTTATACAGTGGATGGAAACTTCTGGTTGAGATGTTTGAAACTGCAGTAAAAGCTGCGTCCTAAGAGCTGACAGAGGACAGAAGTTCTTGTTGATGATGGTGAACTCTGTCATCGCTCAGATCAAACTGTCAGGTTACCAGCTGGCTGGTAGAGGCTTTAATTCAGGCATGTGAAGAAGCCTGTAGTAAATACTTTTAACTGCTCGTTAATCCAAACGGACGTCCCAAAGCTGTGTTTGCTCTGAGGTACCAGAACTTCTTGGACCTGGTGACAGGTCTGCGTCACACAAACAATCTGCAGATGTTTCCTGCAGCGAAGTGTTGAGTGACTCGTGCCAGGAGCTCCACTTTCTCCTTTTCCAGGGAAATTACAGGCAGCTGATTGACAGGAACAGACCGGCTTCCTCTCATGGTTTTGGAAGATGTGGGCCGTTAGCCAATCAGGCCCCTCAGTTATTTTAGAACCTGCATGCCTTATCTAGAGCAGGTCCTCGGTGATTGGCAGGGGGCAGGTCATGACCCCGTGTTTTACTGGTTTCTGTCGGCTGTGTTAGTCATATGCTAATGAACCTAGCCTCAGTGCCAAGTCGCAGGGTGGCGGACTTCAGTTGTCCTCGGGGCGTCCTGCAGCCGGCCGTCACCTCAGCCGCACCATGAGGGCAGTCCACTGAGGATCTGCTGCCTCTCTGTGGGGACTCTTCTGGATTTGTTGGCCCATTTTCAGGGGTGGTGACTAATCATGTCTTCTCCCCAATCCCAAGCCCGAGTGATCAGCCTGACGAGGCCTCTGAAGGATGTGAACGTCACCGCCGGGGAGACCGCCACCTTCGAGTGCGAGCTGACCTACGAGGGCATCGCTGTAGAGTGGTTCCTGGAGGGTACCAAGCTGGAACCAAGCGACAGAGTAAGTCCCAGAACACCTGACACACACTTCCTGAAACACAAGTCCCACTGACAGTCCAGGTCCAGTCCTGATTCTGGTCCAGATCCAGGCCCCTGTCTGTTCTTATAAGGTCCTGCAGGTGGAGGTTCAGGATTCCAGCTGAGCATTCGATCCTGGTTTTGAGAAAACGCAAGCAGGGAGGTTTTTCTGCCCCGCAAGCATTTCTGTGGGTTTATTTTTAACAGCAGCCAGGAGGCCGAGGAGCGGAGCAGGTGGGACCGGGTTGGGTTGGAAACCACTGGGCCTGCTGTCTGGTTCTGTGGGATTGTTGCTCTTACATAGAAATGTTCTGTTGGGGAAACATGGTCAGCATGATGTTCACACATTTCACCTGATCTCAGGAAACTAGACCAGACCTGCAGCTTGTTTTTCTGCAGAGTAAAGCTCACATTTATTGACTGATAAAAACTTTAACACATTAAACACAGACAGAAGGCTTGTTTTTGACTCAACGTGCAGCAATTTACACCAAAACTAAAGATAGTCGAGCAAGTAAGCATGAAATCAGTGAAACTTTTAATAAGAAGCCATTAAAAGAACTTCCTGTTGTGTTAAACATGCTGTTCTATATTTCAACATCTTTCCTGGTTTTCAAACAAAACATTGTTGGAATGTTCCACTTGTGTAATCTTATTGAGTATAGTACATGTTGGTGCACTCTGGCTGCTGGTGTCAGCAGAGGAGGTGTGGAAAAGTCAGCCGCCACAGGTTAGAGGTCCTGCGGTTTAAATTTGGGAAGCAAAGCAGCTGTCTGTGTTTGTTGAAGCTGTCAGAGCTCAGCTGAAGACTCTCTGCAGGTTCGGGCCTGAGAAAATACTGGACCACATGGGAAATCAGCTCATGTAAGCAGGCAAAAATCAGGAACCCAGTAGAAACCCCGAGACAGAACCTGTCAAACCAAACCCAGGGCACAGTCTCTCTGGTCTAATTAAAGGCAGTTAGATGTTATTAGATGTTTGTGGACACAACTGAAGTGATAAACATGTCTGTCACATCAGTTTTAGAGAAGCAGAGAAACTTCAAGTAATGAACGCTAAAGTTTGCCCTCAATAGAGTCTGTCAGGTGAATCCCAGCATGTTTAAACAAAGATGTTCCGCAGTGAACTGCTCCTGATGACCCTAATGGTCCGGTTATACCAAAGGCTTCTATCTGTGTTAAACCTGAGAGGCAGCACTCAGGGTTTTCTTCACCCTCTCATACCTCAGCCCTCAGAGCTTCATTAGACAAAACCCTGAAACTGTAACCTGCCAGACATACTCAAGAACAGCATCTTTGGTTGTGTTGCACCTTCAGGTGGTGGTGAAGGCAGATGGGAAAGTTTACAGCGTTACGGTCAGAGACGTCCAGCTGAGTGAAGCTGGACAGGTCAAACTCACCGCCAAGGACTTCCAGACCGAGGCCAGCCTCTTTGTTAAAGGTAAAGTTCTGATTCTAATAGATTCTGCTCCTGTTAGGGTTTAAAGACTCCCTTCAATCCAACTCAGTCTCTACAATCTGAATATTGGGCCTCATGGAAGAGCATTTTCATATTTTTATCCTAAATTTCTCTTACTTTTGTTAGTATGAAGGGTTCTTACGAACATGCCACATCAGATTCAACAAACACTTCTGTCTGCAGGAAAAGTGTGTAAATGAGCAGCGTAAACATGATTAATATATATTCAGGTGCACGAGGAAAAGAGATTAACATAATTACCTCCCCAAAAACACCATATAAGGCTACACTTCCTGCCCCACATACCAGGAAGTATTCGTTCATGAAAATGACAGAGAAAAGTAAAAAGATGAACTTCATGAGTTCCATCTATCAAAAGAAAAGAAAGAAAACATTTGAAAATGTCTCCAAAATATGTCTGGCACTTTGGAGAAAATAGCAGATCTGATGTGCTGAATAAATCTGAACAAAATACAATTTTATTAAGAAAATAACTTAATCTATGTCTGAATAAAACTCATTATATACTGAGACAAATTAAACTTCAACTAATGCATAGTTTAACTTGTTTTGTAGTTTGACATCTTCATAAATTGTAGTGTTATACAACATTAATACATTTAAAATTATAATTCTAATTCAAACAGAAAAGCCTCTTGTCAACATAATTATGGAGTGTGATTTATTTTCAACTCTAAATATCTTCAAACTAATGAAATATAAAGGTATTATTGAAGAAAATCCGTCTGGATAACATCAGACTGACTGCAGGTAAAATAAAACCACAGGTCTGGACCACATGTGAATTTAGTTCATGTCTGAAAAATCCTTACAATACCAGAAAATTGGTGAATGATAAGTTCTCCTAAATCACTCGTACCACAACTGAAGAACAAATCTGTTTCATACGAACAGTTCTTGCACGAGGCCCAATGATCAGGTCTTAAACATCTCACTGTCAGTGTTTAACTGAATCTTTGTGTTCAGAACAACCGACAGAGTTCACGAAACCTCTGGAGGACCAAACGGTGGAGGAGGAGTCCACCGCCACGCTCGAGTGTGAAGTGTCCAGAGAGAGCGCAGAGGTACAGTGGTTCAGGGACGAACAGGACGTCCGCAAGTCCAAGAAGTACGAAGTGATCGTCGATGGCTGCAAGAGGATGCTGCTCATCCACAACTGCACCCTGGACGACTCCAGGACTTACACGTGTGACGCCAAGGACTTCAAAACCTCCTGCTTCCTCAACGTAGAGCGTGAGTCCCGCTGAGACGGCCTCACAAACAGGAAGTGGTTTAAAGACAAGGAGTTTGGAGGAAGTGCCTTTAGTTTTTGGTCAGGTTTTGAGTTGTGTTTAAGGCTCAGTGAAGTTCCTCATCTGTAAGTGTTGAGAACACCTTTAGGATAGGGATTTGTCTACTAGAACACCCACAACACTTAAATTCTTAGTCTTTGAAACTTTAACTTTAACTAAACCCAGTTTAAAACCCTCAAAGTTCAGCTGACTGTATAACTCGACTCTGTCTTCATGTGAACAGTTCGACGTGTGGACTTCTCCAAGCCGCTCCATGATGTGGAGGTCAAAGAGAAGGAA
Source organism: Cynodonichthys magdalenae (assembly GCA_031762555.1). Lineage (NCBI taxonomy): Eukaryota > Metazoa > Chordata > Actinopteri > Cyprinodontiformes > Rivulidae > Cynodonichthys > Cynodonichthys magdalenae. The sequence goes on from JARVJO010000061.1 coordinate 2,650,696, forward strand.
TCTGCCAGGTTTGAGTGTGAAGTCTCCAGAGAGGACGTCAAGGTGAGCTCATTGTCTGTGTCTTTGTGGACCGAAGGCAGAACTGTGGCTAAAACCCCATCTCTGTTCGTGTCCCGCAGGTCTGCTGGTACAAAGATGGAAGTGAAATCAGAAAAGGAAAGAAATATGAAATTATTGCTCAAGGCCGCCAACACATCCTCATCATCCACAAGTCTGTGTTTGATGATGAAGCTGAATACGAATGTGATGCAAAGACCTCCAAATCCTCCGGCATGCTGACTGTCGTCGGTAAGATTCAAACAGTGATGAAGACTTTCCATCTGCAGCACATTCAACCCTATAATGATTCATAAGAACAGAAGTGACAGTTTCACTGATCTTTGGTGGTTCTGCTGCTCCACAGTGTCTTCCAGTGGAGTTATAATAAACTAATGTTGGGCATAACCTGACATATCACAGCTACATTTAATAGATTTTAAAATTCAAATAGATCCTGGAGAAACCATGACAGGGCTTGCAACATGCCATACAACTGAAATAATTTGATTTGAAGGTTTGTTGGAGGCCACTGGGATCTACTAACCCAAATTTGAGCCAAATATGTCTAAAAATAGCTGAGTTAGGGTCAGTTTTGCATTTTAGTTATGGAGTCCAACCCCACCTAATGTCATCTGTGTAAGTCCTAAAACTGCTGATAAATCTGGGTGCCATGTTGAATTACTCAAAGACCCGTCTTTGTTTTGTGACTCCAGAGGCTACTCTGCCCAGTAACAGCCTCAGCCAATCAGATGGCCCGATTGTGATGTCGTTACTGGGAGGGCTAGAGCAGCTGTACAGAACGTCACATTCAACATGAGAAACTCTATGAAAAGTTTAGTTTAAACAACCAGCCGCTGTGTGAAAACTATAAGGTCTATTTAAACTATTCTTGAACCGTGAGTGACAGAAGAGTTTAGTTCTTATTCATGTCAATTTTCAAATTTGCACAACGTTTAATCTCAGAGATCTGACGAGTTAAAAAATAGTAATTGTATTACTTCTGAACCTCATGAGAAAAAATTTATACTGAAAACATATGAGCAGAAGCAGTATTTCTCTGACTTCTGACACACTTTGAGAGAAAAACATTTGTCCTACAGCAAAACCAGAAACATTGGCTGAAAGAAGACAAAAATGCCCACGTTTTGATATATAATCTTTCTGTGTATCATGAAAATATTGGCTGTAGGAAGACGTTGTTAGTTAAAGGCAGTTGGAAGCTGAGCTCACTGTATTCCTATGAGGTTTTTTGATGGTAGTTTTTTGTGATTTACGTCGCCATGGTAACTCAAAACATGACTAAAAGTAATATAGATCTAAAGTTAGAGATCCTTTTTTGAGGTGGATAATAACTCATATGGAAAGCCCTAATAAATATGTCTCAGTTTAAAGTGTTTTGAGTCTCAGCTGATGAATGAAGTGAATTGGATTAAAGCTAGCAGAAACATCTCTGTGACACCTGACCTCTGTTCTCTGCAGAGGAGGAGGCCAGGTTCACCAAGAACCTGTCCAACGTGGAGGGGACGGAGACAGACAGCGTGAGGCTGATCTGCGAGATCTCCAAGCCCAGCGCCGACGTGGTCTGGTACAAGGGTGACGAGGAGCTGCCTGAGGGCGGACGCTACGACCAGATCGTTGACGGCAAGAGGAGAATCCTCTTCATCCAGGACCTGAAGATGAGCGACGCCGGAGAGTACAACTGCAGGCTCAGTTCCACCGTCAGAACCTCCGGAAACCTCCAGATCAATGGTAGGGACTGAGAAACTGGACCCTGATGGTTCCTTGAGGTCCTTCAGAGTTCTGAGGAACATTTACAAAATAAAATGTCCAATTCTTCCACTTTATCTGTCTGCAGAACTGGCTGCTGAGTTCATCTCCAGACCTCAGAACCAGGAAGTGGTGGAGGGCCAGAAGGCGGAGTTCACCTGCTCCGTCTCCAAGGAAACCTTTGAGGTGAAGTGGATGAAGGGCGACAAGCAGCTGGAGGCGGGAGACAAGTACCAGATGGTGAGTGATGGCAAGAGGAGAACTCTGGTCATCAAGGAGAGCGAGCTGAAAGACGAGGGTGGGTACGTGGTCGTGATCGGAGCCACCAGAGCCGGCGCCGACCTGACTGTCAGAGGTAAGCTCCACCCACACACAGAGCCGTCAGACCCAGACAGACTGAGACTGTTTTCCTCCTCATCATCATCATCATCTGCTGCTTCCTGCAGAAAAACTGAAGATCATCACCCCTCTGAAGGACACGGAGGGTAAAGAGGGTCAGGAGGTGGTCCTGAACTGTGAGGTCAACACAGAGGGAGCCAAGGCCAAGTGGCTGAAGAACGATGAGACCCTGTTCGAGAGCGGCAAGTACAGCATGGTCCAGAGAGACAACGTCTTCTCCCTGAGGATCAAAGATGCCCAGAAGGGAGACGAAGCCACTTACAGCATCAACCTGACCAATCAGAGAGGAGAGCAGGTCAAGAGCTCCTGCAGCCTCAGTGTCAAAGGTTTGTGATCACTTCCACCAACACTGAAGGTTTATCACAATTAGTTAGAAATGATACAAGTGCTGATGGACAGGTGAGGTCAGCTTGGAGTCTCCATGGACTATGATGTCTGGGAACATCTGTAGTGAGAGTAGGGAACAGGTGGAAGAGAGCCTAGAGAGGTGGAGGTATATTTAACAGATTTATTTATTTTCACAGATATATTTATTTAAGAATGAATGAATCAGTGTTTCACAGAAACAGTACTCAGACAAAAACACTTCTAATCATGTCTGGAACTGTTGTTGTTCAGAGGAGAGTCTGAGGATTGTGGTTCCTCTTGAGGACATCGACACTCAGGAGAAGAAGACCATCAGCTTTTCTTGTAAGGTCAACAGAGCCAACGCCACTCTGAAGTGGATGAAGGCCGGCGAGGAGATAGTCTTCAGCAAACGCCTCGTCTACAGGGTGGACAAAGAGAAGCACATGCTGACCATCAAAGACTGCACGCTGGCCGATGAGGGCGAGTACACCGCCGTGGCCGGAGATGACAAGTCCACCGCAGAGCTGATCATCAGCGAGGCGCCGACCGACTTCAACGTACACCTCAAGGACCAGACCATCACAGAGTTCGACGATGCAGAGTTCACCTGTAAGCTGACCAAAGAGAAGGCTGAGGTCAAGTGGTACAGGAACGGACGGGAGATCAGAGAAGGACCCAGGTTCGTTCTTAATGTTGATAACACTTCCTGCTCCGGGTTAACTCTAGTCCTTTCACAATAAGAGACTAAGACTGTTTCCATGGCGACAGGACTGGTCCTTGGTATCTGACCGAGCTGAACTCTGGATATTTTCACAGATACACTTTTGAGAGGGATGGAAAGTTTTGCACTTTGCGTATCAAAGAGTGCAGACCTGATGACGAGTGTGAGTACGCCTGTGGTGTGGACGAGAAGAGGTCCAGAGCCAGGCTCTTTGTTGAAGGTGAGGAGATCACAACCTTACTTCTGTCTGATCCACTTCCTGTCCTGAGATCCTCACTGCTGTCTTTCTGTCCTGCAGAGACGCCGGTGGAGATCGTCCGACCGCCGCAGGACAGGTTTGAACCTCCAGGCGCCGACGTGGTGTTTGAGGTGGAGCTGAACAAGGACCGGGTGGAGGTGAAGTGGTTAAGGAACAACATGACTGTCGTCCAGGGAGACAAGTACCAGATGATGAGTGAGGGGAAAGTCCACCGTCTGCAGGTCTGTGAGATCAGACCCAGAGACCAGGGAGAGTACCGGATCATTGTCAAGGACAAAGACGCCAAGGCCAAGCTGGAGCTGGCAGGTGAGTGTCCAGGTCTGACGTGGTCCAACTACACAGAGGAGAAACAAACAGACTGCAGAGGCACTTCCTGTTTGCATGTACACAACTCCTGTTTGTGTTTTTGTCTGACACTGTCCCCTCTCGCCCTCCAGCTGTGCCTCAGATCAAAACCACTGACCAGAGCTACGTGACTGACGCAGGGAAGCCCATCGTTATGGCCGTCCCCTACAGCGCCTACCCTCAGGCCGACGCAGACTGGCTCTACGGCAACCAGAGTCTGCTCAAAGACCAGATCCACACCTCTGCAGACCGCACAGAATACCGACTCAAGGACCCCAAGAAGTCTGACGAAGGCCGTTACAAGATCATCATCAAGAACAAACATGGAGAAGGAGAAGCTTTCATCAACCTGAGCGTCATCGGTGAGTTTTGTGTCTGCGTGTTTTATACTTTCATTTTTAACCCTTTAAAAGCTTCCCTGGGTTGTAGAATAAGAAAACACCCAGCATGGATAGAATCCAGAGAAATGAAGTTTGTTGAGACGTTAAAAACACTGAGGAACTTATTATCTTTAGAAATGTCTTTAGTTGAGTCTCAGATCCAAGTTTAGGGTGTATCAATACATGTTTTAAATGTTTTATTCTCACAAAATGGCATCAATCTTTAAACATAGGTTATAATTTCTAGATAAAAACTAAAAAACTGAAGCAAATGTAACAAAAAAGCTGCCTTGAGCGTTACAGTGTGAATGATTTGATCTTGGATCCAGGTAGAGATCCAACACATCAAGTCGGACCTACTGTATCTGAGACAGTTACTGTACAGCAGTCATCAGTCTCTGCTCCGCTCCCTGACTTATGAACCTTTATTCCTCAGACGTACCTGGACCTGTGAAGAACCTGCAGGTGGTCGACACAGCAGACGGTGAGGTCAGTTTGGCGTGGGAGGAACCGGAGAACGACGGCGGCAGTAAAGTGATTGAATATGTCGTGGAGAGACGCGACGAGAAGCGTAAGACCTGGACTCTGGCCACGGACCACGCTGAGAGCCCAGAGTACACGGTGACCGGGCTGCAGAAGGACTGCTTTTACCTGTTTAGAGTCTGCGCCAGGAACCGAGTCGGCAGTGGACCCTTTGTTGAAACGGACAAAGCTGTGCAAGCTAAGAACAAGTTTGGTAGGATTTCCATTGTGATGCTGATTAACCTGTTGGTTGAATCTCAGTGGTGCACTGTTAAATTGAAACGTCTACCTTCTGTCTCGTGTTCCTCAGATGTTCCTGACGCTCCTCTGAACGTCATTGTGGGAAACGTCACCAAGTTCGGCTGCACCGTCTCCTGGGAGCCTCCCGAGTCTGATGGAGGCTCTCCTATCACCTCGTACATCATAGAGCTGCGTGACAGAACGTCCGTCAGGTGGTCGCCCGTCCAGGTGACCAAAGCCGATGAGCTCAGCGCCATCATCCATGACGTCATCGAGAACAAAGAGTACATCTTCAGGGTCAAAGCTGAGAACAAAGCTGGTGAAGGCAAGCCAAGTGCCGCCTCACAACCCGTTAAGATTATGGATCCCATCGGTAAGTACCGACCCAGAGATCCACCTTAGAGCTAGGTAATAACTGAATTATTTTTTAATTATGCTTTTAGTTTTAATTTAACTTGAATTTTTACCAATAAATCATCAATTATTAACTAAAATGTTTACAACAATGTGACAGTTTAACATACTGCCTGCTTCCCTCGGTCGTCTCTAATATTTGTCTCACAGAGCGCCCCAGTCCACCTCTGAACCTGTCCTGGCAGGACCAGAACAAGAGCTCGGTGCAGCTCAGCTGGGAAACTCCTCTGAAAAACGGAGGCAGCATAATCACAGGATACATCATCGAACGCTGCGAAGACGGCACAGACAAGTGGCTCCGCTGCAATGCCCGCCTCTGCCCTGACCTCACCTACAAGGTAGATGACTCGTTTCAGATGACTCGTTTCATATGACTCATTTCAGTTGACTTCTTTCAGATGACTCATTTCAGATGACTCATTTCAGATGGCTCGTTTCAGATGACTCGTTTCATATGACTCATTTCAGTTGACTTCTTTCAGATGACTCG